>JAOWBW010000097.1:162658-274864 GCA_026119855.1 Campanula takesimana | reverse complement strand
AAAAAAGTCAAATTTTCAAATTTAAAATTCATAACATAAAAGCTCGTTTAATTAAATAAAAGCCAAAGAACAATGAAAATTACACGTGAGTTCACGAATAGAGAGGTTCACAATAATTACCGGAACATTAAGTTCGCCGGCGGGAGAGGGCCGAAAATTCCGTCACCGGAAAAGGTACTTGAATTGAATTAACGTCGTTATCACGAGAAGAAACAGAAATTGAATCTTTCCTTCATTCTTCTTCGGAGTAATCTTGAAAAGACGACCCATTATTATTCTTAACAACAAAATCTTTATCGGAGAGGTCGAGGAGGTCGTCAACGGAAAATCCTCGGAATTCACAACGTTATTAATTCCGGTCACACACCAAAATTCATCAAAAACGCTCCTTGCTGATTATGGGTCGATTTCTCTGAATAAAACTCGATTTCAAAGCTCTTGCTTCAATGCCTCCATGGAAAATTTTATCTATTTTTGGGGGGAAAAAAACAGAGTAAAAGAATTAAAACCCTTAGAAACAAAAATATTGAAAATTTATACATTCAATTGTTAAATTATATTATATACCTGTAAGTGTTGTGGGTTTTTGAGGAGAGAGAAATGGAGAAAGGGTGAGAGAAAGAGGAAGAAAAAGGAGAACTGAAAATGGGGGCTGGTTCTTTGGCGAAACTGAAGGTGGGTTAATGGTTTGCTTTTTCTTTTGGATTATTTAATTACTTCCTCCGTCCCAAAATATCTTCCTATTTCTATTTCTCATTGTCCCATAAAATTTTTTCTCATTTCTACAATTTGAGTTTAAAGTGCATAAACAAACCATGGCTAGTGAAACAAGTGTCATATCCTTGAAAGTTTGAATAGTCAAATGCGAATATAATTTTGGGACGGAGGGAGTATTTTATTCTATCTTTTGTTTTTGGACAACTTCATAAAATGCCTCCCCCCTGCATTTTGTGTAATTTTTATCGTTAGTCCATGTAGTCTCTAATTGCACACTACTAACTAAGTATATGATCCCACAAATGGATATCGTTAATTATCTTTTGCTTAAGTTAGAGTTAGAGATTGTGATTTTGATGAAGTACAAATGATTGAGTGAATGTTGTGTAGTTCAAGGAGGCGAAAAATAACTCAATCAATGTGTGCCGGAGTATTTAACTAAGACAACCACACGTACAAATAATGTCGTATGGACTTAACTGAGTTTGTTTTTATTGCTTGGGCTGTTAATCAGTTAGTCGTTAGCTCAATGAATGGCATTTGTAATGTGTTAGGCTACTAAAAGACTATTGGTGAGATAGCTTAGACAGTTAATGAGATTACAAAATGATTTTCATTCTGTTGTTGTTCTTTAGTGCTCATTTTAAAACGCATACTCTGTGTGAAAGTGGGTGGTGAAATTGAATTGAAGAGAGGGTGCAGCGTGAGGGTAGACTAGGGGTAAGAAGTGAGGAAGGTTGGTTGGTCGACTTCTGTGAAGCGTTTAGTTATTTTGGGTTTTCTTTCACCTTTTCTTTTACTTTTACCAATGAACATATGTGTTCACACATGCATACTTAACAGAGAGATAGTTAACGACATCCATTTGAATGACAGATATGTACATGAACGTATTACATAGTTTAGTCAATAGTGCACAATTACATAGTAAAGGAACAAATACTAAGATCAAGAAAAGTACAAGGACTAGTATGAAAAGCTGTCCTTTTGTTTTTCTTTGTTTGGTTTCGTTTTTAAAGCAGATATTCTCTCTCTCATTCATTATTAATTGTTGTTTCTGTATGTAGAAGATTATTCGGTGTATCTGCACTTATGGTCATTTTTGGGGCCATGCTAGGCTTACAAAAAAATTACAAAATGAATGATACAAAATGTGTTGGCGATATTATATTGGTTATATCGATAGTGGACCCGGCACACTCCACTTAAAAACACCAAATTAATTATAACACCTCATTTTGTAAGCCACATTTTGTAGCCATATTTTATAACTTTTTATTTCCCTTAATTTTGTGATGTATGTGATTTATTTTACCTATTTGATTTATTATGTAAATCCAGTATAAAAAATTAATTATGTAATTTTTTAATTCAATACCGTTTCATTTAATTAATAACCCCATTTTAATGCCTCAAAAAAAAAACCTATTTAAAAAAAAATCCCTACTACATTTAGAATATTTACAAACTCTAGCATTACAGCGTGAATTTGAGTCAATGATCATGAAATACCGAATACCGTAGAAAGTGAAAATCTAGGAAAAAACTTGTTTTACACTCGCAGTGTAAAATATATTTTCATCTCTTAAAACTTGTGTAACACTAAGAGATGAAAACAAGTTTTACACTAATGTGAGTGTAAAACAAGTTTGAGTCGGTCTTGTGAAAAACGCGTTTTACACTAAGCTAGGAAACGTGTTTTTTCCAATTGCCTTCTTTAATATTATCATGTGTCTTTTCTAATATTACAAAGTGTCTGTTGTAATATTACACTTATAAATACTCAAGCAAGCACTTTTATACATTTAAATAGGTACTTTTAGTGGTAGTTTTAAAACTGTCTGTCTTACTATAACAAATTGCATCTTGGAATATTGAAAAATGCCTCTTACATTGTCAACAAGTGTTTGGTGGTTTTCAAAATTTTCAAAACAAGTGTCCGCCCTAGT
Source organism: Campanula takesimana (assembly GCA_026119855.1). Classification (NCBI taxonomy): domain Eukaryota; kingdom Viridiplantae; phylum Streptophyta; class Magnoliopsida; order Asterales; family Campanulaceae; genus Campanula; species Campanula takesimana. The sequence continues at coordinate 272,198 of JAOWBW010000097.1, read as the reverse complement.
ATTAAAAAATACCTCATGTAGTATTGCAAAATGCCTCATATAGTGTAAAAAATTGTCAGCGAGTTTTTGTTAGTGCCAAGCGAGTTTTTCTAAGTTCTAAAACAAGTGTCTGCCTTAGTATTAAAAAATGCCTCCTGTAGTATTGCAAAATGCCACCGCGTCGTTTAGTAACGTTCCGTTTATTTACAAAAATGTCACTCCGTATATAGAAAACACGTTTTACACTAAGACGCGTGTAAAACGCGTTTTTCCCAAGATTTTTTGAACAGGTTTTTCATAAGACTAACTCGCTGTAGAATGGGTTTGACATTGCTAAATTCTGATAAATAATTGATTAAAATTAGGATAATGATATGTATAGTAATATCTATAGTTTAAACTCATAGTGAAACTCTGTAATCAGTTAGATTCTAATAAATCCTTGTGAGTCCCACTGATAAAAGCTCATCTAACGGATTACAAAGTTTCACTATGACATTTCACTATGTTTATCATTGTCCTTAAAATTATTGATAACAAATCAATTCTTATGTTCCTTTTGAATAAATAAAAAATCAATTTCTTAGGCTACTAGTTTCACTTGATCCTTAAGATTTCTTTTACACAAGAGCATCATAAATATTCAATCGCAAGTCGTTTCAACATATTTAAAGGAACAATAAAACACTTCATTATCATTGTAATCCATTTGTTGTAAATGCTTTTTACTTCATCACATCACATTAATTAAAATATTTAAAATAATTTCCAACAAGATAAGCATTAGTCTAAATGGTCCTAAGTGTATAGTTACTTACCCATCCGTTTTATTATAGTGTCATATTTTTCTTTGAGTAGGTTTGGGGGAAACTAGTTTCTCCATAAGTTATAAAAACTTTACTTTTTAAATAAGCATTAACCTTAAAATCTATAAAAGCAAGACTTTTTATAACTTATGGAAGAACTAGTTTCCCTCAAAATTTATTGTTTTTCTTTTATTCAGTCCTAAATGAATTTTACATTTCTAAACATTAAAGAATAATTTTCGTACGTTTTATTATAATATAAAGGGAATGCAAAATAAATGATATATACTAAAATTTATATAATCCATTATAATATCTCTATTTTTATTTTAAAAATTAACTACAATACTTGTTAATGAGATACATATGTATTGATATGGGGTAAGAAAAATCAATTTTACTCTTATTATTATGGATGGGATCTTTTTCCGGACTTTTAATATACTCCCTCCCATCTACAGTACATACATCTTTTATTATTTTAGAGTTGCACGAGAATTAAAAAAAGGGTAGCAAATACGTATATTGTGAATAGAAAAGCGATTGTGAATATAATGATTTGAGAATGTGACTTATTATTTAAGTATGTGATGTAAAGTAAATAAAAAAATAATAAAGATTAAATTTAAAAAATAAAACTTATCAATGAGACAAAGAAAAAATAATTAATGTAAGTTATTTCAGTCTGAAAAAATAACAAAATGTATTGTACGCGGGACTATAATTTTTCCACTAATAATGTATGAGGAGTAGGGTGATAGTGGATTTCGAACCGCTCCACCGAGCGGTTAGGTCCACCCGCTTCACCCAATGGCTCTGATTAGAGCTACCTCTTTGGATTTTGTGTTTGACGGATGAGATGTGTCCGAGCTCGGTAGGACCCACAAAAAATTAAAACCATCTTAGCCGCACAGATAATGAGCTCGCCTATATGGCCTTGATCGGAGCCGTTGGGTGGAAGGATAGAGCTAAAATGGGTGGAGCGGTTCCGGTCCGGTGATAGTAACTTAGGGCTTGGTAAAAGAAGTTGACAATTCAAGGTCCACCATTGGGTCATTGGTTTGAGTGGACGTGGCTAGTTGGAAGATGCGACTGAATCCATACTTCCACAATGAAGATTTTTAAATGCCATTGACTAGTCCGGCATTGGATTTGAAATAACAAAGACTAATAATTTAATTGGCTAAATATTAGAAACCCCTCACACTTTTCAAATTTTACTGATAGGACCCTATATGTTAGATACTCTCCGACTTATATAGTTTGCTTTGAGTTTGACAAATTCAATTGAACTTTGATCAAGATTTTATGAAAATTTGATAATTTTAATGAAAACTTCTGCACTTTTAATAATATTACCAATAACATTTTTAAGATCCCATTAAATTTATTATAAGTTTATACATTTTTAGTCAACTTTCAATCAATTTTAACTATGGAAATTGTAATGAGACATTTTTAATGACACTATTGTATTTTGTCTAGTCCTAAATATGTCCATATGGCTTAACTGTGTGGCTTCTTTCTAAAATTATATATAAATTATTTTCAAATATGTGTTTTAATTCAACGATGGATTGATTTTCCACCATCGAGATTATTCGTGAGAATTTAGATTTTGTATGTAAGTTCTTTTGTACTTTTACTTTAGAAAACATATCCACAGTATCAGTGGCGAGGCTACATATACATGAGATGGGGTCAATCGACCCCTTTTAATTTTAGAATGTGTCAATTTTAGTACTTTTAAAATTTTTGAAAATGACTTTTTACTTCTAAAAATGATGAATCTATACATTTTGACCCCCTTAATTTATATAAATATATATATAAAAAAAAGGCACTAAGTTGTTATTTTGACCCTTTTATATGCTAAATTGGATACTTGGATTATAATATTTATTCAGAAAACAATCTTAACCCCCTTTTAGTAAAAATTTCTGGCGCCACTGCCCAGTATTATGTTTTGGAAGAAGTACATGTTTGACATGTTGTGATTGTTTGGGGGGTGTAAAAGAAACAAAAGGAAAATTCAACAAACTCCAAAAAAAAAACAAGAGGCGGCATCTCAAAAATGGAATAACTTCATCTTTATTTGTGAGTGTCGTTTAAACGGTTCAATTTGAATGAGAAATGGCCGCCTTTGGATTTTGAATTGGCCTTGCACTTAATTGGATGGACCGCAATAAGCTTTGTAATAAATTAATTACTTTATAAACTGTTTGGATTAGGATATAAATATCGAGCAATGCTAGGGGCAAAAAAATAAGGTCACAAAATCTTGCTAACAAGATGATGTGACGATATTTTATTGGTTGCATCGATAATGGACCCCACACTCTAATTAAAAACACCAGTAAAATCATTACACCTAGGATTTTGTGAGTAAATTTTTGTGACTTTTTGTGCCCATAATATTATTCATAAATATCCGCACCAAGATATTGTAAAATCCAACTTTTGTTGTTCATGCCAGAAGTTAAATGTTATCATTGTTTCACAAGGAATGTCTTTTGATATTTGTTGGTTAATTAGTTCAGATACAGAAAACAAGAGTTTAAATTTCATCAAATGTCACTAGGAAACAAAATGTATTGGGCACATTAATCAAAGATTAAGTACTAGTATTTAACTAATACGTATACATATTTGAACTAACATTTTTTAACATTTAGTAATAACTGCGAGTGATTATACAACCTAAAAACTATGACAAAAACTTGTATGAGAACACCATGACCCGTCTCATAGTAGAGACGGGTCATTTTTTACCAATGACCCGGACCCACGACTCGCGGGCATTTTATTATTATTATTTTTTTTTCGGTTTGCCAAAAGTAGTAGTTACTATAACTAAATGTAACAAACGTGTTACTTATATGTAACAGTTTGTATATATAAAAGTAATACATATATACAGAAAATTAACAGTGTTTTTTTTATGTTTTCTTCACTTGCCAAAAGTAATACTTATTATAACTAAAATGTAACGAACGTGTTACTTATATGTAACAGTGTTTATACATAATTGTAACACATGTATAGAAAAGTAATAATTCAACCATTTACACTTTAGAACTAAAAACACTTGTGTTAGTAACATTATAAAAATAAGAAAGTAACAATCTTTATAAATGAATGTTACATTTTACTTGTATAATAGCATTGTAAAACAGTTACGTTTACTTGTATAATAGTATATCCATATGTTTTCAAATAATAAGTTACAATGGATTCAATTTATCATGATACATGTAAAAGTATTACATTATCTATAGAAATCTGTTACAATTTCATCTATTAAAGTGTTACATTTACTTGTACAAATAATTACATTCATGTATATAAGTTGTTATTTTTCAAATGTTACTTTCTTTCAAAAAAAAAAAAAAAAAAAAAAAAAAAACTGAAAAACACTATTAAATTTCAGTATAAAGATAATTACATTTAGTTATTGTTAGTGTTACACGTATTTATAGTTAGTATTACAGTTGAAAGATGAGTAAAATGAGCTAATTTTTTTTTTTTTTTTTTTGTAAACTTGTGTTACATTTACTTATAAACAATGTTACTTTATAAGTAACACAGTTGTTACATTTAGTTATACTAAGTATTACTTTGGCAAACGAAAAAATATAAAAACTAAAAAAAAAAAACGATTTTTTTCCTGAATAAATAAATAAATTTTGGGTCAATGGGTCGCTGCCACGTGGCAGATTTTGAGTGGAGCATGGGTTGGGATCCTACGCTTCGCGGAGAATGTTGTACATGGATCATGGGTCGACCCGTCTCTTCTATGAGACGGATCTAGGTGTTCTCACAAGAGACCACCTCAAAAACTAATGGTTTCATTGATAGCCAGAATGAATAAGCATGATTATTTATCTTTATAATAATAATAATAACAATTCTTTTTGGGGTCGTTCGTTTGGTAGCCCTTCTTAAGTTGGATATGATTATTAGTCTATTAAGTTTGATGTTTAGTAGATTAAATACTACCAGTGTACTAATCTTAACAACCCGGATAAAACCTCTTATCCCCCCTTATCTCCTTCATATTTATCCAAAAAAAAAATGGGTTGTGTTATTAATCCTTATGCTAATAATCAGCTTACTATTAATACGAACTAATCATATCAGCCAATCAAACGAGCCCTTAGTGGTTGTGTGATAACTTGATAAAAAACTAGATATGACAAATAATACCGTATAAGGTTGTTTGGTATGATTTTAAAATTTTAGATTAATTAGAAGGTTGGGGATGATAAAAGGCTTATCCTTTTTATTTATCCCATGGGCGAGTGTGGTCATATTATTACGGGGTTAAATAAGCATACTTATCTTTGTCTTGCTACTAAATGAGCCTTAAGAATTAGTCCTGTCTCGAAAATTTAGTCAATATTCTTTTGTTGTTACCACAACTGAACTTTTAGCAACAATTTTGGCTATTTTTTATAATCTTAATAAACATTGATATTGATAGAATTTATAATGGTGTATCAATGATAAGTTGTAAATATTTATTAAAATAATTAAAAGTAGCCTAAATTATTAGTTAAAATTTATTTGTAGTAACAATGAAAAAAAAGGGACCAACTTTTCAAGATAGAGGGAGTTCTTAATTTATTACAATGTCTCCAAACCGTATTAATTATGCCACCCTCTGAATCAATAATTAAAAGTAGCCTAAATTATTAATTAAAATTTATTTGTGAGCAAGATTTTGTTACCTTATTTTATGCTTTTAGCGTTTGCTCTTAAATGATTACTATAAAACTTTCTATTTAAGAGGAAAAGGAAAAAATTGTAGGATATCATCATATCTCGGTTAAGATTTACAAGATTTACCGTATCAATTCCTTAACCCGCCACAAATTTACGAAAAAATGGTCCTTAAAACCAACAGTATTTGAAGCTAATATTTACGAAAACATCCAACTTTTGCCGCGTTGATTGCGCCGCCCTTTACTGGTTCGTTTTTTTACATTTCTTCCTGGTCTAGACTTTTTTTTCTTTTTCTTTTTCCTTTTTTTTTTTTTTTTTTTTTTTTTTCAAGTTGAATAAACGTGTCGTCACGAATTGTGGGCATGCCAGCAGGGGACGTGAGGGTGGGTCCGGTGGATCATGACTTTTCTCCGGGTTCATCAATAACTAAACTTTACCTTAACACGGGTTCGTTATTTTTATTCAATAAAATGGAGTGATACAAGAAGCGTGTGAAGCCGGCAATGAGCTGTTCTTGTTGCTTTGCTAAGCCAACCTAAATTGATTTTGAAGCTAGTGTAGCTCCATGATACTTTTTTTATCACTCCCAAATTAATAATGCTCTGGTCAAATATTATAAAACCTGTTTTCACCTCTTAATGTAAAATATAATTTATTTTTTTTATGTAAAACAAGTTTTACACATCTCTTAGTGTAAAACAAGTGTTTTTCATAAGACTGACACATTTTTTGGTGGGCCTATGGTAAGCCAAGTGGACCCAAAACACTTGTATTAATTGGGTTAGTGCGTGGTGCATGTGTAACGGATCGGACCAATATCAATAGTAGTGCAAAGGAGGGACCCAAAATCGCTCATATTTTGGGCAGGGATGACCAAACTGGAACCATTCTAAAAACCGTAACCATTTATCATCGTAACCGTAAAGGATAAGGGTCATGGTTCAAGGCTCCAAAAGCCGTTGAACCGGCGGTTCCGCACCGGATGGACCAAACCCTATTCGGAACTGTTAGAACCGTCAGAAAAACGTTAGAACTGTCAAAAAACCCCGTCAAAATCGTAAGAAAAACTGTCAAACTTATCAGATTTCTAATGATTTTGTCATAAATGCCGTTACTAACAGAAAGTTGACCTAAAAACCGTTTTGATTGCATTTCAAAAAAAATTATATATATATTTTTTTAAATTAGTAATAAAATAATTTTAAAAACGTTTTTTCCTACACACAAAAAAAAAAAAGAAGAAGAAGAAAAAGAAGAAAAAAAACCAAAACTGTGAACCGGCGGAACCGAAACCGTAAACTGGATGAACACGGGCCAGTTAAGTTAGGGTTCAAGGATTCCGCGAACCGGAACCGCGGTTCCGAACCAAAACCGAAACCGTAATTGGCTAACCCTAATTTTGTGGCCGTTGCTGCATTCCGTGTAAATATTTTACTAGTAAATGTAAAATTCAATAACAAAATATATAATATTTGTTTGTTAGAAATAAAATTTTAATGGCACTTGTACTGAGACAGAGGGAGTATATACCAAGGTTCTAAAAAACGCTAGACGGTCGCTAGGCGTCGCATGGGCGTCTAGCACCCAGGTGGGGCCTAGGTGGGGCCTAGGCGGGGCCGAGAATTCAGAGATAACTATAATATCCTAGACGAGACCTAGGCGTTTCATGAACGCTTAGCGTCTAGGCAGGACCTAGGCGGCCTAGACGGAGTCTTTTAGAACACTGGTATATACTACTTGAAAATGCATATAAACCATGCATTTGAATTTATTTATTTTACATACTTCACAGTTTTATACCAATATTTTTAATAATTTTTTTAAATGCATCAATTAAATTTGGCCACAATACAAAAATGATTAAATTTTTGAGAGTTGCAATTTCATACCCTGTTAAACTAGGGGCGTGGCTGAATGACAAAGGAGGGAGATACTCCTTCCGTCCCATTTTAAATTGCAAATACTAGGTTGACACGGGGATTAAGGAAAAAGTGAAAAAAGTGATGTGTTGTGAGTGTTGATAGTTGAGTGGGAAAGAGAAAGTGGGGTAGAGAATAGTTAGTGGGTTAGTGGATGTGAGTGTGCAAGTGGGTTAAAACTTGCCATTTTTGGATTTTGCAATTTTAGTTGGGACACCCTTTTTGGTAACTTTTGCAATTTGAAATGGAACGGAAGGAGTATAAGATTTTGTTAGAAGCGTGCAGCGCGGGTTATTGGGTTTGATTCTTGATGGGAGCATATTTTACTCTCGTTTCAACAAGGGACCGAAACTACTATCCCTAAAATTAGTCTAGCTTAAAGCAAGAAACCTAAGCATCATAAAAAGTAAGGGTGTGGGCCGTGGGAGAAAAGAGCAAGTGCTCCACGTGGGTGTTGAACCAACTAAAGCTGCTGTTTCCAGCTTTCAGCTCAGCTTAAATAGTATGTGTGCTTATCTACCATTGGACATCTAAATTTCTTCTTTAATTTAATGATTGCTTTAAAATTATTTAAATTTCACAAACTAACAATTTATAATGAAGCATTTTTTTTCAAAATATAATGAAAACTTACAGTGGGACCCACTGATGTAGGAGAATAAGAATTTCAAAACGGGCAGGCCCAGCACTAACACTGAACATAGTGACTACATTTTCTTGCTCCCATTCCCATTAGAGTAGAGGCGATCAGGTCAACATCGTCGACATAGTTTATGCCCAATATTGTCTCCCTATACTGGCTATATGTTCCATAATTATGTGAATAAAATGAGTTGTGTATAGAAATTAAAGAAAGAATAGTAGTGGGTCGTGGATCGAGATCGAGCCGAACCAAGTCAAAGATATACGAGATCAAAACAAACCAAAGATATGCACGAGATCAAGTTAAATGGAATAAGGAGATCGTGTATATCTCTAATAAATATTCTGAATATATTAACAAACCTAAACCCTAATACTTGAGATCAATACTCTATTCTGAATAAGGTGGATCGAGATCGGCCGGACCAAGTCAAAGATATATGAGATCGAGATCAAAGCAAACCAAAGATATGCACGAGATCAAGTTATATGGAATAAGGAGATTGTGTATATCTCTAGTAAATATTTTCAGAATATATTTTGTTAATAATGTTACCTTATTTAGTGGATGTAAATTAGGAAGAGAGTATTGATCAAGTATTAGGGTTTAGGTTTGTGTATAAATAGATGACTTAGGCTATTGTAATTCTTTGAGAGTGAATAAACAATATTACCACCATGCTCCTCTCCACCCACACGATTTCTCAACATGGTATAAGAGCCTCTGATATCGTTGCCATGGTAGGCAGCATGGTGAAGAAGAACAAAATGACGGGAGGAGCCCGTGGAAGCCTCTTCGCGGCACGGGAGGTGCACGAAAAAAACGTTGAGGAGGGACCAGTTCATGACGAAGTTTTCTCCTTCGTGGCACGGATTGTGCAAGACGAACACGACAGGGCACGACCAGAAGACCAGAAGACCAGAAACCGGCAGTGGCGGCGGTGGTGCCATAATTGTCGGCGGCAGATTTGTACCGGCGAAGAACCCTAACGACGGCGCCGATACAACATACTATGAAATCGACCGGAGTTGGTGCTCGAAATTAATGGGTGCCTAACTCCTGGGATTTGCACCAGATTCACGACCAGAATCAGAAACAGACGCTGCACAAGGGAAGCACGACGAAGATAGAATAAATCTGGGCAGCCTAACGAGCAACTTGTGTGCTCAATGTTGCACACAAGTGGATTGACGATTAAAAAAAATGATTTTATTTTATCCCCGTTTTAATTCTCATATTCGCAAGTTGGGTATCTACGTTGTAGATCCTCCAACTTGAGGGGGGGGGGGAGTTGGAGAATAAGGTGGATCGAGATCGAGCCGGACCAAGTCAAAGATATACGAGATCGAGATCAAAGCAAACAAAAGATATGCGCGAGATCAAGTTAAATGGAATAAGGAGATTGTGTATATCACTAGTAAATATTCTGAATAATTTCTCAACAGTAGTTGTTGTGAATGTGAAAAGTGAAGTAGGAGAGAGAAAGTGGGGTAGAGAATAGTAGGTTGATTGGTGTTGTGAGTATAAAAATAAAGTAAGAGAGAAAATAAGTGGAAGGAATAATAAAGATTATTTGCCATTTTAGAAAAGTGTAAGTTATCAACGGTACACTAAAAAAGGAAATTTGTCCACATAGTTATGGGACGGAAGGAGTATTGACTTAAATTTGTTGTTTATTACTAGTATCAATTTTTATATATTTCTTTATTCAATGGGACTTACTTGTCATACTCATAACAACTATCCACTACTACTTCATATCTCGCTTTCTCTCTCCTATTTCACTTTTCATACTCACAACAACTATCTACTACTATTCATTTCTTAATTCCCGTACCACTAGCGTACCTACACTATGGGTTAAGGGGGCATTGTCCCCCATTGACTTATCAATTTTTACCATATTAGTACTATTAATTTTTATAAATATTGATTTTTATCATTAAAAATTGTATTTTACCCCATTTGTGACCAAGAAAAAATAGCACTATATTTTTGTTTTGCCCTGTACAAACTAAATTTAGATATTACAATTATAATGTTTTGAATAGAAATAATTTTGCCCCAATTTCAAAAATATGGTGGGTCGCCGCTCCTTAGAAATAAATATATTTTCAAAGAATACAGCATTCCTTGATTCTATAGTCATTCCTTCGTTCATGTTTGGAATTTTTGATCTGTGCACTATAAACTGATATGTACTACTATTGCTTGCATATCCAATGAAGATGCAGTCAATAGTTTTTTGTCCGATTTTGACCTGTTTTGGCTTAGGTACTTCAACCTTATCCAAACACCCCCACACTTTGAGATGTTTAAAAGGCGGCGTATGTTTATGGAATAATTCATAAGGAGTCTCATCTTTGCCTTTCTGAGGTATCTTATTCAGAATATAGTTTGCTGAAAGTATGGCTTCCCCCCACAAATTTTGTGGTACGCCAGAGCTTATAATCATTGCATTCATCATCTTCTTAAGAGTACGATTTTTGCGTTCAGCAACTCCGTTAGACTGAGGTGTATAAGGAGCTTTTGTTTGATGAATAATGTCAGATTCCCATCATATATCTTCAAACGGAGCAACATATTCACCTCCTCTATCACTTTGAATCTTCTTAATTTTTACATTAAATTGATTCTCAACCTCATTTTTATAAGTTTGGAAAGCCTCTAAGGCTTCATCCTTACTCCTTAATAGATATACATAACAATATCTTGTGCAATCATCTATAAATGTAATGAAGTATTTTTTCCCACCTTGAGTTTGCAAGAATTTTATATCACAAATATCTGTATGAACAAATTCAAGAGGTGTTATGTTTCTTGTAACTGAGTGAAATGACGCTTTAGCCATTTTTGCTTCAACGCAAATTTCACACTTGTCAACTGAATCTGATTTAGATATAGATATTGATTCTTGATTCACTAACTTCTTAATTGTCTTGAAATTTACGTGTCATAATCTAGTATGCCATTAGTTAGGACTATCCAACAAGTAAACATAAGAAACTATACTTTTATTCTTCGCATCTGGGCGGTAAACATTCATTACATTCATCTTGAAAAGGCCTTTGTCAAGGTAACCCTTTCCAAGGAATAAACCATTTATGGTCAATATAAATTTATCAGACTCAAACACTAATCTAAATCCAGCCTTACTTAAGAGAGAGCCAGAAACTAAGTTCTTGAGGATGTACGGGACATGCAGCACATCCACCAGAGTAAACTATTTCCCTGAGGTCATCTTCAGTACAACTTTTCCAAGCCCCATGACCTCGGAAGTAGCGGAATTTCTCATGTACAGCTTCCTACCATTAATGGGTGTGTAGAATGAGAAATTCTCCTAGTCAGCACAGATGTGACGGGTAGGTCCAGTGTTTATCCACCACTCCCTTGGGTTTTCATCCAACTTTGCTATGTTGGCCTCGAACACCACAGCAGCAAAATCAACCTCCATGTCATCGATAATGTTGGCTTGATTTCTGTTCTCCCTTTTCAGGAACCGGCAATCCTTCGCTATTTGACCGGGCTTACCACAGTTGTAGCAGTCCCCTTTGAACTTCTTGGCTGGTTTCTTGCCAGAATTTCCAGAGCGCTTTCTCTTATTACTGGTGCTAGATTTAGCAAGGTGGACTTTTGCCTCCATCTTGCCTCTATTTGCCTTGGCTTCGTCTTGCCTGTTATTCTCCTCAATTTGAAGACGGATTAGAAGGTCTTCTAGATTCATCTCTTTTCGATTGTGCTTAAGATAATTTTTGAAGTCCTTCCTGGAAGGTGGCAACTTCTTGATGACTGTCGCCACTTTGAATGGTTCATTCAAGATCATTCCTTCAGCAGCCAAGCCATGAAGTATGAGCTGAAATTCATCCACTTGGGTTGATACCTTCTTGGAGTCAACCATTTTGAAGTCAAATAACTTACTGACGACAAATTTCTTTGACCCGACATCTTCGATCTTGTACTTCCTCTCCAAAGTAATCCATAACTCTTTGGCAATTGCCACAGAACTGTACACATTGTACAGGGCATCATTAAGGCTGTTGAGACTGTAATTCCTACACAAGAAATTATTATGTTCTGAAGCCTCCTTAGCAATCCGCCTTTGTGGATCGGGATCTTCGTTAGTGATTTCAGGGGGATCCTCATTCAAGAATTCCTGAAGGCTAAGCGTTGTCAAGTAGAACAACATCTTCTGCTGCCATCTTTTGATATCAATGCCTGAGAACTTTTCAGGCTTCTCACCATGCGCCGGGTGAGTCGTAACATGAGCAGGTGTAGATGCTTGATTAGTAGGATTTTTACTCTGGTTAGTCTGTTCGGGAGCTGCCCAGGATGACTGAGAGGTTGTAACTTTGACCATTTTCAAGAAAACGTAAAAACCTTCCTGCGATTGTTATAAAAAAATTATAACAATAATAAAAGTCTTTCTTGAATATTAACGAAATGACAAATATTATAATGAACCAAAATAAATTTAATGGGGCAGGAAATTAGGATAAACTAGAAATGCGATAATTAAATCAAACCAGACAAATAATAAAGTCGAGTCTTATGATGACACAATTTCCGCAAAAAGATTTTCCCCCGCTCAGGTGCTTACGGTTGTTTAGCATTCTTCTTTAAGATAAAATGACTTTATAATTTCTGATAGAAGTACTTCAAATCAGAAAATCTGCGAACAATGGGTGTTTAGAACTTTTGAACTTTAGAAGGAGGGAGAGGATGCTTAAATATGCTCTTTAACTGAGTATTGGATGCTAGAATGGTTTGAGTGAATTGAAATGGAAGACTGGGGTTTTTTATATATATTTCGAAGAGTTCTGGTGTCCTTTCTGGGAATAGGTGTAATTCAGATCGGGTGAATCTTGGGTGTCCGATCGCACCTGATGGAGGGAACAGATTCAGTGAACCGCCCCATCCCTATGCGAACGAGTACTCCACCCATTACCGAACCGATCCGCGACCGCTCCAACAGACACGGTCCAGATACACTGAACCTATCCACGCCCCAGATTCTGACCCGCGGTTTGACCGCTCCAACCATGAACCAAACCGAGCTGACTGAACCGGACGGTTCGACCCACGAGCTGAAACAACCACATGGGTGAGCTGGACAAACCTTTAAGGCTCCACAGCGACCGATGCGTACGTGCGTAGTGAAAAGTGCGCCCTAAACCGCCCTTCGCGCGCTTCGAGGGTTGTGGGTAAATGTTAAGCTAGTTTAAAACTAGCCCAATTGACTACTAGGTTGCATGGTTGGCCCAATGGACCACTTAACTTGGAAGCCCACACTTGATTGGTACCTCCTTAGATGAGTTATATTAAATACACTCATCTTTTTCATTTTCCAACCAATGTGGGATACATGACTTTCCATATTCACAACTCTTCAAATTTCATTACTAAGTTACATATTTTGAGCATTAATTTCTCATTCACCCGAAAATGGTTTTGAGAAAGTAAATGCATTTTCTTAATCTACTCACAAAGTAGATTACAATTTTGTAACTTGTTTCATTTTCTAATAAATGAAACCCACTTGAAATTTAGGTCAAAATTAAGTCAAACCTAATTTTACAAATCCATTTCCAAGTCACTTGTATCCATATATACTAGTGGGTAACCCGTGCTTTGCACGGGAAACTAATTTACTATTTTTTCTTATTCTGTTTTTATGATTTTATTTAGTAATGTAACATAATAACTTTTTTAATATAACTATATTGTATATGAATTAAAATTTTTGCATATAAATTTAGGAAAACTGTGTTAATTTTTTTAGTAATATTTAAAATAATTATTATAATTAACTAAATATAAATTGTACTTATTAACATATATAATAACTATTATTATTCACTAATAATACTAATAGTTATAATTAACCTATATATTAACTATTATAATTAATTAATACTCCCAACGCCCTAGAGTAAGAGTCCTACCTTGTTTGTGTACACTTATTAAAGACACAATAGAAAATTGGTAAACATTGCAAGTGTGTTGAGGGTATAATTGTCCAAAACACTATTCATTCTTTCTCATCATTTGTCCTTTTAGGAAATAGACTTTTAGTGGGACGTACAAAAATAGAAAGTAGGACTCTTACTCCCGAAGGGAGCGAGTACTATTAAATATTAACATTTATTGTATAATGATTGACTAATACTATTAATAATAATAGTTAACTTATATACTAACTATTATGATTAACTAATAATACTATTAATAGTAATAATTAATATATACTCTGTATAGTAAATATTATGATTAACTAATAGCATTAATAGTAATTTTTAGTTTATTTAATAGTTAATTATAATAGTTAAATATAAATGTTAACTATAATGATAGTTAAGTATTAATAGTCAATTGTTATTTGTTTAACAATATCAACTAATTATATTAATTACTATATAAAGTAATTATTATAGTAACTATTACTAATAATAGTAATAATTACTATATAAGGTAACTATTATTGTTAACTATAATAGTAACAATTACTAATAATAGTAATACTTAACTATAGTACTTAACTATAATAGTAAGGGTTAATTGCAATTTGGTTTCTGACATTTACCAAAATTTGCGATGTTGATGCTGTCATTTCAATTTCTCCATTTGGTATATCAAATTTGTCTTTTTGTTGCAATTCGACTACAAATCTAACTGGGTGTTAGATTTCTAACAGATTTTATGTCATGTGACTAACACATGACGTTTTAAAGGACGTTTTAATATGTTTTTAAATCTACAAAAATTCAATTAATATGATTATTTTTTTAAATTGAAGCTAATATTTAAATCTAAAACATATAAAAAAAAATTGGCAATTTTTAGTGACTGGACTATTTTATATTAATTTATATATTAAATAATTAAATTAGAAAAACACGTGAAAAAATAAATCAAAAAAAGATATTAACCCCAAATATGTTTCATATGAAGTAAATGCTATATGTAGATTATTAGTTCATGAAAATATTTAATTGGTAAAAAAGGGAGAGGAAGAAGAAGATGAACCGGGGAAAGGGTGTATGTTGAAGGGGTGATGCAGGAAGGTGGCGGAGTGGTGGAAGAATGTAAAATAGATGAAAGAAGGTATATCATGGTGGAAAGTAGTAATTTTTTATATTGTTTTTCCCAAGTTTTCTAAATTTTTTTTAGCTATTTTCATTTATTTAAATTATAAATTAATACTCCTGTAATTAATTCACACAAAAAAATTTCCAAAAAAATATATATGTTGTTGATTTAAATATTACCTTCATTTTAAAAAAAGAATCATACCAATCGAATATGTCTAGCTCCAAAAATATTTTAAAATGTCATATGCAAGTCACATGACATAAAACCAGTTAGAAAAGTAACAGTCAGTTAGATTTATTGTCGGATTGCAACAAAAAGACAAAGTGGATATACCAATTGGCGAAATTGAAATGATAGCATCAACATTGCAAATTTTGGGAAATATCAGGAACCAAATTGCAATTAACCATAATAGTAACTATTACTAATATTAGTAATAGTTAACTATAACTACTATAGTTAACTATTACTATTATTAGTAATAGTTACTATAATAGTTACCTTATATAGTAACTAATATTATTAGCTAATACTATTAGCTAATAGAAAAAAAATGAAAAGTCACTTAGTTAAGAGGGTAGTGTTGATGTGGCATTACCAAATTCAAGCTTCTTCCATGATTTGTCCACATGTCAACACCTTAGCTCTCCTCGCAAACTTTAATATATATATATATATATATATTTTGGAGACCTATATATGTTATCCACATTTTAATTAGTTGTATCCTTTAGTTTTTCTTGGTTAACTAATTTCTTCATTTGTCAAGTCCAAGCGATCACTTATTTTGGATTATATGTACAGTTAATTTGGTTGAATGTTAATCAAAAGCTTAGAAAAATAATTGTTTTGATGATATTCTAAAATTTATTTACTAATGTAATTTTGATGTATCATTAATAACTAAAGAGATTTAGAAAGAAAATCAAAGTTATAGTTATTTTATCAAATTAAACATAAGTTGTTTCAAGCTAGGGGTTCAAGGTATAAACGATTTGATCCATTGAACCGAATCAAATCATGCATTCTGATTTGATATTCAAGCTTGAGTAGGTTGATCCGGTTGTAAAAATTGGTGAACTATGTGGTTCAGTATTGTGTAGTTTGACCCTCTACACCAATCAAACCATATCCCTCCGTCCCATTTCAAATTGCAAATACTAGGTTGGCATGGGGATTAAGGAAAAAAGTGAAAAAGGTGATGTGTTATGAGTTTAGTGTTGATAGTTGAGTGGGAGAGAGAAAGTGGAGTAGAAAATAGTTAGTGGGTTAATGGATGTGAGTGTGCAAGTGAGTTAAAACTTGTCATTTTTGAATTTTGCAATTTTAGTTGGGATACCCTTTTTGGCAAGTTTTGCAATTTGAAATGGGACGGAGGGAGTATTAAATTGATTTGAGATCGCAAAACTCGCATGTAATAGCCATAAATTATGTATATTGAGTAGTATCCAACATTGGATCATAACCTACATTGAATCAAACTAATCATAATCCTAAAGTTGTAGGAGGGCCCCTCATGAATTCCCTAAGCTGGGCCCTCTTCTTGATGCTTTTTATTTATGAAGATAGAGAATGAATGTTGAGGTAGAGTGAATATAAAATTATAAAAAATAGGTCATTTTAAAAAATGTCAAGTGAATTAGGACGGATCAAAATAAAAATATGTGTTAACCGAAGTGGGACGGAAGAAGTACATAAAGAGTGGAGAAGGAAAAGAAAAACGACACGTGTTGGTAAAGAAGCAATAACAAAAAGAGCACACAGTGCGAGTGCCGGTAACGTGATTTGACGTAAAAGTGTAGGTTAGCAGGAGTAGGGTGGTCGTTTGTGTTTAGCATAAGCGACAGAAAATGCATGCATCGCTGCAGCTCACATGCATAGCAAGCAGCATGGCATCTTCCCCGGAATACTCTCTTCCTCCATGATTTCTATCAGTTATTACATTCTTTTCCAACAAAATAATTTTATCCATTCAAAATAAATATATATATATATATATATATCTTATTAGAGAAAATTTTGTGGGAAACTAGTTTCTCCGTAAGTTATAAAAAGTCATATTTTTATAGGGGTTAAAGTTTAGGGTTTAAGGTTTGAAATTGGTTTTGGGGGAAACTAGTTCCTCCATAAGTTATAAAAAGTCCATTTTTTTTTTACCCTTTAACCCTAAGCCTTAAACCCTAAAAGACCTAAACCCTAAACCCTAAACTTTAACCCCTATAAAAAACAAAACTTTTTATAACTTAGGGAGAAACTAGTTTCCCTCAAAATTTTCTCTTATGGTTTAGGTCTTTTTTAAGGTTTAAGGCTTAGGGTTAAAGGGTTAAAAAGTAGACTTTTTATAACTTATGGAGGAACTAGTTTCCCCCGAAACCAACTCATCTTATTATTATTGCTTCATAGTTCCACAAGGATGTGTGTATATACACTATTTTCTCTGTCCCACACTCGAAATAGGACAATTTAAAAAAAAATTAAAAAAATTGGACGTCTCACCCGAAATAGGACATCCCAAACTAGAAAGTTTTTATTATTTTTTTATTGATAAAACTCACTTGTTATACTCACAATAACTTTTTGTTTAATATTCCTTACTCACCTTCTCTCTCTTCTATACTCACAACACCTACTTTTTAAACTACTTTTTTAAAGTATTAGTATTCCATAATTCCCGTGTCGAAACCAAAATTTTTATTTCGAATGAGACAGAAAGAGTATATATTTATGATCAATATAGAGAGGTCCATGCATTGCAATTTGCAATGCTCCAAGTTGTTGTAAACTTGATGCATTATTAGTTGAGAATGAGTCCAACAAGGACAGGATCTTGACAGAGTCACACTAATCTCAATCTCAACACTGTTTATCTGATAACCATCAGGCTTTAGCCTGGTGGCCAGAGTTCATGGCTTCCAACCTGAAGGTTATGGGTTCGATCCCCTCCTCCCCCAAAAGTTAGAGGAAAGTTTTTCTCTCCCTAGGATTTGTCTCCTAGGCGCTTCTGCTGATAATTATGTATTGAGTTCAACTATGAATTAAATTTGAAAAAAAAAAAAAAAAAACACTGTTTATCTGACTTCATTTATAAGCATAGTCAATTGAAATTTATAATATCATAGAAGTTAGTTAGTCATATTTTAGGTGAGTACTCATATTTAAATATGTCTAAAAAGTTGAACTAATATAGTAAGGAGAAAGAAGACTTATGATAGAAAGCTTACTCAGTCTCACCAGGCCAACTAAATCCAGTAACTGAAATCGAATTGTTTGAAAATTAATAAAGGATTGAAATTTAAAATTAATGATTGCTAGTGATGGTAACGAGGCAGGTTCGGGACAAGTTTTGTATTTTCCAAACCCACTCCTACTCAAAAGTGTCAAAACTCGGACCCGCCCCAGATAAGGCAAACCCCGAACTCGTCCCGCTCCGACCCGTTTAATATATAACATTAAAAAAAAATACTATTTCATGATACAACACTAATCTTTTCTCTAATTCTTTCCATTACTGCATAAAACCCGTATAATATTGTATAAAAATAATAAAAAAATACATTGTATCATTATATATAAATAGAAGTCTTACATGAATATTATTAATACTTAGAAAAATATTAACCAAAAAATATATATTGAGCGGGGTTGGTCAAACGGGGCGGGTTCGATGAATTCTCAAACCCATCCCAAACAGGGGCGGACCCAATCATAGTTAAAGAGGTGGCAGTGAAACCCCCCTAATGAATGTGTGTGGTTTAGTAGTTTAGTTGTTGGGACTTTGAGCCGAAAGTTGTGGGTTTGAGTCTCATGTCATGCTTTAATTTTTCCACACAATGTTTTATTGTGTATTTGTGCACTCCCTCAAAAAATGCTCTAAGTCCGCTCCTGGTCCCAAACCCGACGGGTTTAGAAAAACTCTTCTCAAACCCTTCCCATATTAGGGGCGGGTCAATGCGAGTTTGAGACGGGTTCAAGATTTTTGCCATCCCTAAGATTGCGCACCCAAAAATCTAATTTTTTTTTTTTGAACATCTCCCAAAAATCCCCATACTAATGGAGCGTGTGAACACATTTATGTATTAGGCAATTCTTCTTTTAACTGCTGATATGGGACTTAGCTCGACACCCGAACAAAAGCCCACTCAAAAACCAATAAATATATTGGTGCTCAATAGAAGAGTGAAAGCTTATCTATTATAAATGAAATTAACACTTTTTAATATGAGATGATGGATATTACATTTTTCTGCGCTCTAAAAATTGAGTTGGTCTCCTGTAAAACGCGTTTTTCTTAGTGGTTAGAAAAAACGTGTTTTTCAAAATCATCTGGCGGTGCTCAACACACTCACTGGACCTTCGTAACACAACTGGTCATCCTAAACATTGTCACTGGCTATCTATTAACACTTGTGTTATTCTAAAAAAAATCAGGAAAAACCTTCTGACTATCACTTTCAAAGGTTCTGGCTATTAATCTCATATCCAGAAGACTTTATATTGATATCCAGAACCCTTCTGACTATCACTTTCAAAGGTTCTGACTATCAATCTCATATCGAGAAGCCTTTATATTGATATTCAGAACCGTTGAGAAGTTCCGATTATTTACAAAAATGACCCTTCTGACTATCACTTTCCAAGGTTCTGGCTATCAATCTCATATCCAGAAGGTTTTAAAATTATATCCAGAACCATTGAGAAGATCCGATTATTTACAAAAATATCAACGCGTTTTTTTTTTAAAACACGTTTTTTCTGAAAGTTATAAAAAAATACGTTTTTCCCAAAATTTTGCACTAAAAATTAGTTGCTTATTGATCTGGGCACTATCTCGAAGAGATGAGGAGTCAAGCCTCAATCCCTTAAAAACAAGATCTCAGATAGACAACGACAT
This sequence comes from Campanula takesimana, assembly GCA_026119855.1. Classification (NCBI taxonomy): domain Eukaryota; kingdom Viridiplantae; phylum Streptophyta; class Magnoliopsida; order Asterales; family Campanulaceae; genus Campanula; species Campanula takesimana. The sequence goes on along the minus strand of JAOWBW010000097.1, from coordinate 252,146 downwards.
ATAACTTGGATTAATAATTTGATCTTATAGGTAGCGGACGTTCAACAACCAGAAACCCATCATTTGTCATGATCTAACCAAATTAGATTATCATACCTTATACTCCCTTCCACCCAAAATGAACTTCTCATTTGGCTTTTTTCATTCACCTAAAAAATTCTTCACATTTCTATAACCTAGGCTTAGAAGTGCCCAAACAAAACATGACTAGTGAATCAAGTGTTCATATCCTTAAAAAATTTGAATAGTCAAATGTGAAAATCATTTTGAGACGGAGGGAGTATAAATTAGGGGTGTCAGTGGTTCGGTCCAAACCGTGGTTTGAGACCGAACCGAACCGAACCAAACCAGAGGCGGAGCTACATAGCAATTGCCCCCATTGGTTTTTAAAAAATAAAAATTTACTAGTGCAAAATTTACAAAAATTTTGGGGTTTAGTGTAATTTGTTGAAATTTGCCCCCTTTAAGATACAAATAATAATACACTAGAATTTTTTTTTTTGCCCCCATTGACTAACATACAGTTAAAATATTTATGTTTGTGGGTGCAATTTTTGCCCCCGTTGACAAAATTTCCTGGCTCCGCCACTACCAAACTATACGGTTTGGTTCAGTTTTCAAGCACGAGTGGTTCGGTTCGGTCTCAAAAATTGGTAAACTGCGTGGTTTGGTTTGTGGTCTGACCCCTCCAGAGAAAACCAGACCAAACCACGAGATCAAACCGTCATAGCGAACCATTAGACCGAACCACCAGACCGAACAGACAGACCGCGTATATTAGTCATATATTTATATGTTAAGTAACATCCACCGTTGAAATATTAAAAAAATCAACATTATATAAGACTACTCTTAAATCTCGTTTTGCATTTTACTCAATATTCTTTTCATCACGTGTTATATTTGTTAAGACACATAGTTAACAAAGTTTTTTAGTGTGTTCACTTCATTCAGCTTCTTTATTTGCCTAAATATTCTTCTTCCTCTGGATTGTCTCTTTTAAACAATGTCTAAACCATGATTTGATCGTCATATGAACCTTGGTTTGAATGATAGTTTGAACCACCATCTAAACCACAGTCTAGACCACGGTTTGAACTACGATCTAAACCGCGGTCTGAACCACATTACTGAACCACGGTCTGAACCAAACTGAATTGAACCATGACGGCTTTGTTTGGTTCGGTTTGAATTTTTTCATTGTTTGATTCGGTCTGGAGTTTTCCCAAACCGATGACTAGTGGTTCGGTCTCTAAACTATCCGAGACCGAACCAAACCGAACCATTTACACCCCTAATATAAACAAATAAACTATTTCTTGCTGCTTTGATACAATAATGGAAAATTTGGTTTACTCTATAACAAAAATAACAAAAATGGAGACCTCCATTTATATACCCTCTTTATCTCATTAAGTTGGTCTTACTTTTTGGTTGTTAGCTTGAATAAATTTTAAGCAATAATTTATTTTATTCTAATTATTTTAATAAAAATTTAAAACTTGTTATTGTCTCACTAATATAAATATTACATAACAAGTTAAATTTTCATTATGATAAAAAAAAAATCTAATTTATTGTTCAAATTTTATCAAATTACCAAAGAGCTCTAGCTCAAGCGGTATCCAATATTAGCTTCCTATATGGAGGTCGCGAGTTCGAATCCCATTAGGGACATTTGTGTTAGCCCATTTGTGTTAGAAAACTTGGGGTTTAGGGTAATTGATAATCCTGGATGATTGATTGAATCGTGTATAATTCACTCTCCGAATAAAGTATTTCGACCCTTTTGCCTGGGTTTCACGAAATCCTTATTGGGATAAGACAATCAAAAACAATCTGTATCTTAGGCAGAGAAAACAGATCAGAAACTCAGAGATTAGTTAGGATTTTTCGTTGATGAAACTGAGATACAAAATCAGGTTATAAGGAGATTGCAGTAAAAGAGCAGAATCAGTTGCACTGTTTACAGTCATGACTGTTGGCCCAACAGTCATAATTTTTAACTGATCATGTCTCTTGGTTTTTGGCGGGTTTTGGTGGGGAAACTGGCGGGAGATTAATTGCAGTACCAACAATACCGTTTAGGTTTCGGGGCGCTGCCCCGAGCCCCGCGTTGGGCGGCTCCCCCTCGACCCCCGCCCGCTCTATTGGTAGCGGGACCCCAACAAGGGGCGCTGCCCCTTGACCCCTGCTTCTTTATCGTCGTCGAAAACATATTGACTCAAAATGAGTGTGTACTCCACACTTTCCCTTACTCATATCCGAGCCTAATATGAGATCGCATTGGTCTCTAGTAAATCCAATTACATAAAATCGTTGATGACACTAAAATCACCAACAATTTATAGGCCTAGTTGTAGCCTTCATGACCATTTGATGTAGCCTAACAATTAAAAAAAATTATTAAATTAAATTTAACAACAGAAAAGTAAGATTAATTTTTCAAGACAGAGATCAATAAGAATTACAATCAAGTTATTATTAGTCCATTACTTAAATCCAATGCACATTTTCTTATTATGAATAAAAGCGGTCTAATTTATCCGTTTCAAAATAACTATCGCATTCAATTCAATAATTCATTCAGTTTATGGATCATGCTTTACATTCATTCATTTTTTTGACAATGTCCGATGAAATACAAAAATCATATCCTCGGATAAGCCCAGGTTGTGGTACCCTTCTAATAAGCCTAAGGTTTGGTGGGCCAATTCCCTGGGTTTAATTGAGCCTTGTCTGGATATTAGTACTCGACCTATGGCATGAGTTGGTTTATACCGTTCAGAATATTTGCTTTACTAGCTATGTTGTGTTTACGTACATTTAAAGCCCAAAATTATAAAAATAGAAAAAACATTTGAAATAATAAAAAATGAGAAATGAGAAAATCATTCATTTGAGACGGAGGGAGTATTTCACATCCACCTCCACACAAAAGCACAAAATCTTGGGGAAAACGTTTTTCCAAACCCCCAGAAAAAACGTGTTTTAAAAAAAACGCGGTGACATTTTTGTAAATATGTGGAACTTCTTTAAAAAAAAACGCGCGGTGGCGTTTTTGTAAATAATCGGGACTTCTCAACGGTTCTGGATATCAATATAAAACCTTCTGGATATGAGATTGATATCCAGAACCTTTGAAAGTGATAGCCAGAAGGGTTATTTTTGTAATTAATCGAAACTTCTCAACGGTTCTAGATATCAATACAAAGCCTTCTAGATATGAGATTGATAGTCAGAACCTTTGAAAGTGATAGTCAGAAGGGTCCAGTATATCAATATAAAGCCTTCTGTATATGAGATTGATAGCCAGAACATTTGAAAGTGATAGCCAGAAGGTTTTTTCTGATATTTTTTTTTTGGAATTTTTCCCCAAGGGCCCCTAGTGTGAGATTTTATTACACATAAATCCCAGCCCAAACCAAATTCCAGATAAGGAGTTGGGCTGAGATCTAAATTCCCCCTACACCCCTTGACTGGTCAAACTAAACACCTGTATACCGAAATTAACCCCACCCCTCAAACAAAACCCTCCCCTCCCCTCATTTACACACACTCTCATTCTCCCTCACGCACAAACCACTTTCTCTCTTTATCTCTCACATCTCTCCAGCCTATCGTCTCCCCCCTCCTCCGGTCGGCGAACTCTCTGGCGAACCCTCTTCCCCCGCTCCGACCTCCTTTCTCCGGCGAACACTCTCTCCAATCTAACTCCGATCGTTTTCTCCTTTATCCCGTGCCTCATCTTTTCTGTCGCCGGCTCCATGTTTTTCCGACGAAGCTCCATCGCCGGCGAAGCTCCTTCCGCCCAGATCTGTCCGGAAACCTCATCTAGAGTTCTCAGATCCGTCACTCTCTCTCTAGATCCTTCTCCAATGAAGTCACCGCCGGCGAGAGCTTCTTCTCCGGCCAAACTCTATCAAATCGGACGAACTCCCTTCATTTTCGCACCAACTGCGCACACGAACTTAGACCACGTATCTCCGATCGACCAAATTAAAAATTAAATTCCAGATCCGGTGTTGATCTACTTCAAATCTGTCCAGAATGAGCCAGTTCTATTGTAATCAGCTACTCAACAACTCTTTGGACTTTCAGGTGCGAAGTTCTTCATCATTCAGATAGTTGGGAACGGGGTTGAGAGAGCAAATTGAAAAGTGCATTAAGTCTATGAAATACCTTGTCTGTTGGCTTGTTTAGGAAAAGCAAAAGTATGACAGAAACCACTTCCTGTTGAAAGTTTGAATCTACATTTGTTAACATTCACTATACTCCACTTCTCTATCCTAGTACATGTATACAAATACTTTACACACGAAAATTACTATTTCACCTTTTAACCTTAAGAAAAGCAAGAGTTAAAATACTCTCCATTTCATCTCTTTATGGTTATATGAGGTGTACCAACTACTTTTGAGTTTAAACGTTTTAGAAGTTTTTTTTTTTGAAAAAAAAATATAAGCCTCTACACTAAAGTATTATTTTAAGCTGTTCATAAGATTAAAGTCTTATTGAATCTGTTTATAAGACTTTGCTGACTAATAATATGTATTATAAGAGCTCTTTTCAGTCTCATTAAAACATGTTCATTTGAAACATGTGTTCATAAGACTAAAAGTCTTATTGAAACTGTTCATAAGACTTTTCAATCTCATTAAAACATGTTCATTTGTATCAAAATGGGTTTAATAAGACTTTAGTCTTATGATCAGGTTCAGATCATGTTCGTGAGACTTTTCAGTTTTGTTCGAGCAAAAGTCTTATTAATGTTTATAAGGCTTTTTGACTCTTATAAGAGTCAGTTATAAGAGTTTGACTGTTGTTTGACCAAGTTTGACAAAAAATATTTTTTTTGTAAAAAATGGAAAAGTGTTTTTTTTTACTCTTATGTGTTAGTTATAAGAGTTTGACTGTCATTTGACCAAGTTTGACCAAATTTGATTAAAAAATTATTATTTTTTTGTAAAAAATGAAAAAAATTAATTTTTGTAACTCTTATATGATAATTATGTCTTAGTTATAAGAGTTTGACTGCTGTTTGACCAAGTTTGACCAAAACATTTATTATAAGTTTTGTAAAAAAATGGAAAAAGTGATTTTTTTTGACTCTTATGTGTTAGTTATAAGAGTTTGACTACTGTTTGACCAAGTTTGACCATGTTTGACCAAATATTATTAATATTTTTTTCTAAAAAAATGAAAAAAACAATTTTTTTTACTCTTATATGTTAATTATGTGTCAGTTATAAGAGTTTGACTGCTGTTTGACCGAGTTTGACCAAATTTGACCCAAAAAAATATATAGTTTTTTGTAAAAAAAATGAAAAAAAGTATTTTTTGTAACTCTTGTATGATAATTATGTGTAAGTAATAAGAGTTTGACTGCAGTTTGACCAACTTTGACCAAAAAAATTGTTATTTTTTTTTGGTAAAAATGGAAAAAGTGATTTTTTTTACTCTTGTGTTAGTTATAAGAGTTTGACTATCGTTTGACCAAGTTTGACCAAATATTATTAATATTTTTTTCTAAAAAAATAAAAAAAGTATTTTTTTTTACTCTTATATGTTAATTATGTGTTAGTTATAAGAGTTTGACCTCGGTTTGACCGAGTTTGACCAGAACAATAATTTCTTTTTTCTAAAAAAAATGAAAAAAATTAATTTTTTTGACTCTTATATATAATTATGTGTAAGTTATAAGAGCTGACTAGGATTTGACCAAAAAAGTAAGGATGGGATGAGATATGAGGGCAGTTTAGTCTTCTTGCATCTTTTTGCTGGTGAGGGGTGAGAGGAGATATGAGGGTATTTTAGTCTTATTGCATCTTTTTGCTAGTGGGGGGTGTATGAGAAATTTTTCATCTGGATTTTCCTTATTTGAGTTTGAATCTGGGCTTAGGGGCCCTAGAGTCCAAGCCCCTTTTTTTTTTAGAGTAATACAAGTGTTAATAGATAGCCAGTGACAATGTTTAGGATGACCAATTGCTGTGTTACGAAGGTCTAGTGAGTGTGTTGAGGACCGCATATGATTTGAAAAACACGTTTTTGCGTTTTTATAGGAAACCAAGTCACACAAAAAGGCCAATGATTTACCTTAAATCTAGTCATGGCCATCCTGGGATGTGCCGTTAGACTGCACACACTTTAGTTCCTGAGAGAATAAATATTGTATTTTTCGCTAATAATCTTTCCAGTAAACGTTATTTCACCACATTTTCTTATTAGTGTGTGGGAGCTATAGATTAGATTGTGTTCAAAGCTCATATACTTTTTGCAGTGAATTTTCTTTCTCATTTTACTTTTCCTACTACTTTCCAAGATTCAAAGAAAGTGTACATATTCTACAGAAAATATTATTTTTCCTTGAACTTTCCAAGATTCAGAGAAAATGTCCTTGTTTGTGTTTGCAAGTTGTACCCATGAAGATATAGAGTGTATTAAAAAAAAAAAAAAAAAAAAAAAAAAACACTGAAATGCACTTGTCGATTTTCAAGAGCATACTTCTCCAAGGATTATAATAAATTTTATTAAGAAATTTTTTTTGGGGAAACTAGTTCCTCCATATATTATAAAAAATTCTATTTTTATAGGGTTTAAGGTTTAGGGTTTGGGGTTTCAGGTTTAGATTTTAGGTTTAGGGTTTAAGGGTAAAAAAACATGACTTTTATAACTTAGGGAGGAACTAGTTTCCCCCAAAACACACTCTTTTATAAATTCACATTTTAAACAGAAATATTCCAAGGATATCAGCTACAAATTGATATTCCATATGTTCCAGAAAGATAGTCACATTTGACTTTTAATTGTCAACACACGTGAATTTTGATTAAACATTAGTGTCAATTTAATTATCTCAATGAAACTCTAAAACTCGTTATTGATAAAGGATTAACATTTGGTCAAATTTTACTTGTGTGTTGACCGTTAAAAAAAATCAATTGAAACTATCTTTCCGAGAAGGAGGTAGTATTTTGAATAGAAAAACAATAGAAATTAATATTATTTGATGAACTTATGTTTGAGCATAGTTTTCTTCAATGACAGTTCTAACAATCAAGGGTATTCTCACTACATGCAATCCATCTTCCCAGATTAGATTTCCAAATGAATATCTTCCTTGCACCCTTAATAAAGACCAAAATGTCACCTTAAACTTCAACCTCTTACTAGTAGAATTAAAGAACAAAATCAATGGCTCCACCTCTACCTTCACACCTGGTGGAGCTTCAACCCGAGCCGTGTAGAGAGATCCAACGGGACCCACATTGATAACCGTTCTTGATACAGTCATGCGCTTCTTTAACTCGGGGATGGATATGGAGGGAAGGTTTATATTTGGGAGGAAGTTCTTGTTTAGAGGGCATGGAGAGTGAGGTGTCGCTAATAAACGAATGGCAGTGTCGTTGTAGCCCATAGAACAGAGGAAGAGGACATAATCTTTAGTTTTCATGTCGTAGATTAGCCCCGGACTTATAGCCTTGTTGGGATCTACATGGCCGCCTCCATAGTCGAATGGATCACCTAGCTTGTGTGGAGCCCCCTCTGTCACGGCTTGTTGACCATATTTATCTGTCAAAGATGCTGAAACCAAGATATAAAATCACAAAATTAGATGCAAAAAAATAGATAAGCGACTTTTTGGGTTCTGTTTGAATTCGGGACTTTTTTGTTTTTTGATGGTCACATTTACATGACATAAGTAAGAAGTAAATAGGAAAAAGTGGGTCCAAAGAGAGAAAGTGAACGCCACAATAAAAAAAAAAAAAAAAAAAAAAAAAAGGTAAACCAAAAACGAGCTATGGATCCAAAGAGGGCCTTTTTGCCTTTGTGAAGAATGAGCTCATGATAATCGAGCCTCATGCCAGCATCGTAAGCAGCTGTGGCAGACATACGACCCCATATATGGGTGCAAGTGCATCCAATTAATGGCACAGTTTGTCGAGTTTAGTGGTAAAACGCAAGGCTTCAAACCTTGTGGTTGTGGGTTCAGGGTCCCACAACAAGCATTTTTTTCCCTTCACAATTTACATTTCATACCTTTATAGTGTAATTTGTGCACCCACTTAAAAAGTTTTTGGGTCCCACTGCAGAGATAGAACATGATCTTCAAGCTCTTTCTCTATGCAAGCCTAGAGTTCAGTTTGACTTGCTTGCATAAAAATAGCTTCTTTTTTTTTCCTGGAGAATTAGTGATTACCAGTTGTGATGAGGGCGGACTTGATTGCAGCGGGACTCCATGTAGGATGGATAGCTTTGAGAAGAGCTACAATGCCTGATATGTGGGGACAAGCCATTGACGTCCCTGATTCAATCTTGAAGTTAAGAGGACGTCGATTCTGATAACTATCTGGTAAAGATAACGGAGAAGCAGGTGACCAGGACGCCAATATATTAACCCCAGGTGCAGCAATGTCGGGCTGCACAACACCTTTATATATCTTAACTCACGTAGAGAAATGCATACAGGAGACATACATATATATATACATACTTACACACACACACACATATATATACGTAGAGAGAGAGAGAGAGAGAGAGTGGAAGTACCTTTAATACTGTGGGAGAGAGGGAACTTGGTCCTCTAGAAGAGAAAAATGCCACTTCTGGGGCTATTTGTTTGCCCAGAGATGTCTTTGCAAGGCTTAGCTTTACCACAGGATTACTGTCAAGATTTTTTTAAAAGAAATATACATTATGGGTGATCATAGCTTATACTCCCTCCGTCCCATAATAGATATCACACTAACATATTGTCTGTCCCAAAATGAATGTCTTATTTTTAAATAAGGAAACAATCTTAAAGCATTTTTGCATTTTTACCATGGTACGATCAATATACAAACAAGTAAAGCACACTACTTAAAAACTTTGACAAGCATTTGGAGTGGTAAGTAATGTAGTATTAAGAGCTAGCTAGTGTCTCTTCAGGCATGAACCGACAACCAAATGGTTAAAAATCAACACATTACCCACTGAACTAGCAAACTAAATTGTGCACCCACTTTGATTTCATCCTGGGTCCGCCAATGCTAATAAGTAATAACCCTATATTTGCGTACTTAGCACAAAGAGGAAGATTACCTGGTCGTTTCCATGTAAGTCAAAAGAGATGTTCCGATTGCAAAGTCAACTTGAACGCATGGGATATCCGAGCATAAACTGACATCTTTACTTGGAAACTGGGCAAAAATGAGTGCAATCCCTTCAACATCATGTATATTTCTCGCAACTGTGACTGTAGATCTTAGAGACCGAGGTTGGAAGCATAGAATGACTTTTCCTCTGGCTAAAGTAGCATTTAGTGATCCCGCATCACAACTTCTATTCAAAGTCAAATCATACGAGCAAAATTTATCGACTTATACAGATTCCATATCAATAACAAATCAATAAAGATAAGATTAAAAAAAAAAAAAAAAAGAAGGAAAAAGGTATTTTACCTCGCATCATTCTCATCTGCATCAGTTGCAGCAATATCTTCACCATAAACGATAGGATAGAACTTGTTAACATCTTTCCCCGTGTACAAAGCTTGACCCTATGCACGAAAATAAAACTTAACTAAGAAATCTTGAGGGTGATTCAGGGTCAGTGGCGGATCCACACCTATTGACATGGGTGCAAGTGCACCCACTTAATTAAATTGTTTGTCTAGCATAGTGGTAAAGTGGTAAATTTATAACATTACAGCTGTTGTTTCGAAAATGTCCTTGGTCCGCCACTGGTACACTTGAGGCTTCATAAGGCATAACCGGTCTCAGGTTCATTCAACCACTAATCAGGCTCTTTAAGTCCCCCCCCCCCCCACCCATACCAAAAAAGGAGAAAAAAAAATCACAAGGCAATATATTAGATAAATTTATAAATGTGAAGGCAAAGAAGTACCACGTAAGTTTGGTTGTTTCCGAGGGTAATTTTAGTCGGAAAAGCTCTATCAATCGTACTTGCCGCCACAGTTATCATCCAAGGAGCAGTATTCGTAACCGTTTGAGGGAACGGACCAGAATTCCCACCCGAACACACAACAGGAATCCCATGAGCCACGGCATGGAATGATCCAACGGCCAGAAGGTCATCAAAATACGTAGAAAACGGAGGAGCGGACCCCAAAGACACTGAAATTACATCCACGCCATCCTTGATCGCATCATCAAATGCAGCAAGAATGTCAGCAGAGCTACACCCTCCAGTTAACCAGCAGACTTTGTATACAGCTAACCAAGCTGATGGAGCACCTCCTCTAGAAACTCCTTGTGAAAGGCCCATGAAGTTTGCGTCTTTTACTAAAACGCCACTAGCTGTAGATGAGGTGTGAGTACCATGGCCTGACGCATCTCGAGGGGATAAGAATTCGACCCCGTCGGTTGTGTTTAGCTTCCCGAATTCAGCCTCGTATCCTTTGACGTACCAGCGAGCACCGATTAGTTTCCTGGATAGTATATTCTGGAATTTAGTGCCAACTATATTTCAGTATTTTTTAACATTTGTTATTTTTTGCAAATTGTAATATATGATAAATGGCCTTGAATAAGAAATAAACAAGGATGGTAATTCAAATTATAAGAAAGTCCCTCTGTTTCATATTAATAGTCTTAGTTTGACTTTTTGCTATGACACAAAATGTAATGGTCACTGAATTTGGTTTGCAGCTGTATAAAAGCTACGAATGTAGACTCGCTCAGTCATCGATCCGTTTTCTTTATCATCCGTTCTTCAACAAGAGACTGTTATTGAAACAAGCTCTATAATTCTTATGCTTACCTAATGTTTCACAAGGGGGATAACCGTAGATTTCAACATAGCAATTAATCTCAATAGGTAAAGCTTAAGTAGAAATAAAGCTTGGTTTTAACTGCGAATCTCAATCTAGTAACAGAATGGAAGTGGTTCTGATGTGACATGGTATTTGCATATCTGGTGCATACAGCAATATGTAACGGAAAAATAGTAAAAAATCCAAGTTACTTCTCTTTGAACCTTATAATTTGTTATTATAAGAGTCTCAGTAAAAAGAGCAACCTGATGCTACAAAAGCTCCCATTATGCATAGGGTCCAGGGAAAGGACGGGCCTACATGGGCATAAAAGGATAAAAAGTTGAACTAGTAAAGAGAATTTTAGGTTGGATCATCTCATTCATTTTATGATGGCATGCATATTGAGTTTTGAATAGATCCTTAATTAATTTAGTAAGCTTAAATATAGCTACATTATTCCAAGCCTAAAAACATAAGGGTATGAATGGAAATTTAGTATAACCCTTCAAAGGCGACATCCAAGTGTGGACTCTTATATAAAGTGGAATCATGTGTACATGGAAATGAAAACCACTACAATTTAATCGACAGAGTAACTGACCTATTACAATTGGAAGCGTTGAATTGTTCTCCTTCCTGGCAAATTCCTCGCCACCGAGATGGAACCTTTTCCATTCCGTCATCACTGAAACTCTCAGATTCAGGCCATATACCTGCACACACACACACACACACACAAAAAAAAAAAAGGTAAACTAAACTGAATTCAAAAACCCCACTAGCATGTAAAAGCACTTTTACGACACCTACCAGTATCAAAGACACCAATGATGGACCCAACGCCTGATTGACCCATAGAGAGTATACCATCCCCCAAATGAGTGTTCACTTTCAAAAAATCCCAACTTCTTGTGGTATGCAAACTAAGAATCCTATTAGGAACTACACGAACAACCCCAGGAAGATCTGCATACATAGAAACATATTAAGTTTGTCGTTATTTCTTCAGTATAATCGCCATAGTTAACACCCAAAAGAATTGTCTCATTTGACCAGTAAAACATTTTATGATTAAAGTTCTACCAATATTTGTGGATAAGCTCAACAAGGACTAAGAACATGTATTTAAAAAAATGAACTTGCAAAAACAACCTGCAATCAGTTCAGCTTGAGATGGAGTCAATACCGCAGCAAATCCCGAGAAACCATGCTTGTAGCTGTACAGAATTGATCCTGCAGCAGCTTCTTTGCTGTAGCCAAATCAAAGAAAACTCAAACAGTCACCGGCTTTTTCCAGGAGTAGGAAATACTTCTTCAGTCCTTAAATGAATGTCTATTTTCAAGAAATTTTTGTCCCAAAATGAATCTTCTTTTTGGAAAAAACATTGTCCCTAACTGTTTGGAAAGAATATTATATGAATATATATATATTGGCCACTAGATTATAAGACAGAAGAGGTTTCTGAATGACCCTTAAATTGGACATTCACTTAGGGACGGAGGGAGTACAACATTCATTCAAGTGCAATAAACTAATTTAATCTTAAATGACAAGAAAACGTAGGAGAAGCAAGACTCTGACCCTGTTTCAGGGTCTTGTTTCCTGTTTTTCATTCCTCTCTCTCCATATATATACTCCCTCCGTCCCAAAATGATCTTCACATTTGACTATTCAAACTTTTTAAAGATGGGAACACTTCCTTCACTAGCCATGTGTTGCCTATGCACTTCTAAGCCTAAATTATAGAAGTAGGAGGAACTTTTTGGGACAATGAGGAATGGCAAATAAGAAGATCATTTTGGGACGGAGAGAGTACTATATATATTTCACACTTTATATGGGAGTTCAACTATTGCAGGCATGTGCAGCATTGGTACTTTGAGTGAAATGAAGGGTTCATGTTCTGAGGTTATTGGTTATTGACCAGCAGAAATTAAATAATCAAAAGTACAATAACAATAAGGAAAAATGTATTTTTTTACAATTGAACACATAAAAGCACATACAAAATCCAACATTTGCAGTTGTGTTATTATAAACAAATAGATACCCAACCAAAAAGTAAACTTTATGCAGAATTGACTTGTTTGGCCCAATAAAAGAAACCTTGACTCTCTGTGTGTGTGTGTGTGTGTGTGTGTGTGTCAAGAAGAAAAATGGATAGTAACTGAGAGGGGTTGAAGAACACCTTCCAAGAATGTGAGAAAGAAATTCATGGTGAAAATCCTGCACAAGCTCAGGATTATCATGGCGTTTCTCTCCCATATATACAATGTGAACCTGCAAAAAAAAAAAAAAGTATTTCATATCCAAAATTAAACAAAAAAAAAAAAGTAACTTCCTCCGTCCCAAAATGAAAGTAAAAAATAAATAAATTCAAATTCGTTCTTGAATGTGAGTAAAACATTCACAATTGCTATTAATCAAAGAAAAATTGAATACTTTTTAGACATTCATTTTAGGATATGATAGATAGTTAAATCAACCTAAAATTATTGCTCAAAGTTTCTTCGTAGTAATGTCGAAAAAAGTTTGAAGATCATTTTTGGACGGAGGGGATAATTTTTAGGCTAAATTTAAGTAAAGAAGAAGAAAGAAGAGACCGAATATAAAGAAACTAAAGAAAGCAAGAAAGCACACACCTTGCTTGAAGAAATGCCCAAGAGAAGACATTGTTGTTGCAACAAGGTGAAGACAGCCAAGAAAACGACGACGTTCCACCACCCCATGAGAAGGTGGTCTGAGTTAGAAGGGGAGATAGAGAAGCATGATTACTAGTAGTTGGTGAAGGACTTATAGGAAGGAGTGAGGGAGACAGAAAGTGTTGGAGAGAGAGAGAGAGAGAGAGAGAGAAAAGGGGCCCACATTGAAGGAGGAAGATATACAGAGGCAGTACAACCTGCTTCCACTAACGTTGTTGTACACACGCACCACTAGAGTGGACTGTTGGTGAACAGGTTTTGGCATGGCTTTCCAACTGGAAATATCATAATTGTGCCACGTAGTTATAGTTAGGACGCAGATATGCGAGTCCATATCTCTTGTGCCTCTCCATATGCCCCTCTAATCTGGACCGTTTACATGCTTGGATAATATCAACATAAACGGTTGAGATTAGAGGGGCACAGGAGATCTGGACTCCAGATATGCCCCCAAGTCCATTTTCCGCAAATATGCCCTTGTTTAATTCTAAAAAATAGGGGAAATTAGGACATCGTTAAGCTTTGAGACTATGATGGGTTTTTGGTCATTTTTACCTCTCCACGTCGTTTAATTTTGCTAAATAGGCATGTTGATTCACCCAATTGATACTACGTCGTTTCACCCTTCACTCCAAAGATATAATTCCTGCGTATAAATTAGGGCGGCGTTACAAATTTAGGGCGAAGTTGGAGATATCTGCGACAAAATCGATGGAATCAAGAACTGAAATCATTGGGGAATCACAAAGAAGAGTTCAATCTTCGATTGAGTAGTGGAGGAATGAAAGAATGCTATTGTCTTATTAGGGCACCCATGTGGACTTCGTGGACCGATGACAACCCAGGAAGAAGGTTTCTAGGATGCCCCTTTTTTGAAGTAAAATTAAATTTTTAACCTTGAAAGCTCGAATTGATTGTTAAACTGGGTTAAAAGTTGAATTATTTAGTGTGTTGATTGTTCTATTACTCTAGGATAAAAAAAATCATGCAAGTACTTCGAGTTGATTGATCCAGATTTTAACGAATGGTACAAGAAGATTATTGTCTCAATGAGGTCGGAGATGAAGTTGTTGAAGAAGGAACAAGCATGGTTCAAACAGCAGGAAGAAAGAATGATGAAAAAGAATGCAAAACTCAAAGGGAAGCTAAATGAGTTGGAGTTGGATATTTCAATGGCAACACACAGTGAAACAAATTTGCTTTCAAAAGCCAAAGACAAAGAGAGGAAATTGAAGATTGAGCTCAGGAAGAGAATCGCTAAGGATACTTGGTTTTGGTTGGCAATCTTTGCTTCTTGGACAATCACAATTTGTGTAGTTATGGGAAATATGAAACTAAACCCTCTGTTTACTCCAAAATTATTGCCATAATCTTGTTGTAGTAATTGAGTGTTTGAAACATTCTGCTTATGGTTTTTGTTTGTTTTGGATTGTTGAATGGTTTGTTGTTGTAATGACGTTATTAATCAATCAAGTTATGGTGAGAATGTGAGTATTTATTTATTGAAGTGTGATGTTTTGTTTTGTTTGATAAAACTATGGTTTGAGAATCAGCATGCCTATTTGGCAAAATTAAACGACGTGGAGGGGTGAAACGACCAAAAACCCATCGTAGTCAGCGTTTTCGTTAAGTTTTGAACGAAAACTTAACGATGTCATAATTTCCCCTATTTTTAGAATTAAACAAGGGCATATTTGCGAAAAATGGACTTGGGGGGGCATATCTGCGTCCTAACTATAAGTACAGGGGCAAAATTATCATATTTCCCGCTTTCCAACTCAATTTAGAAGAAGAATACTCCGCCCGTTCCGAAATAAATTTCTTATTCTCTATTTTCGTATTTTTGGTTGTCCCAAAATAAATGTCGTTGTTTTAATAAAAATAGTGTATTAAGTTTAGTGATCTTCTTATTCTATTCATTCTAATAGGCACAAACATTGCAATGTCATAGGAGGTATCACTCTACCCATGTGAATAGATTGAGGCATTCACGAAAACATAACTAAAAATAGATTGAGGCATTCACGAAAACATAACTAAAAATTTAAAAATATTGATTTATCAACTACTCCCTCCGTCCCAAAATGATCTTCTCATTTGCCATTTCTTGTTGTCTCAAAAAGTTCTTCACCTTTCTACAATTTAGGCTTAAAAGTGCACAAACAAAACATGGCTAACAAAGCAAATGTTCATATCCTTAAAAAGTTTGAATAGTCAAACGCAAAGATCATTTTGTGGGATGGAGGGAGTATGACATTTATTCTAAGCATATGGAGTAGTGGTTTTATTTTTGGTACAAATGGAGTAGTGGTTTTATGTGGTATACTTATAACATCCCAATTTGATGATTTTTAACTTCTTCAATTTGATTTACTCTGTACTTGTTTTAGATTGAAACAATTGCACTAATGGGTTCATTTGTCGATATACTATCGTTCTCAATTCAATGTACATACATACTTGCTAAAAAAAAAAAAAAAAAACTTTGCTGTGATCAAAAGTATATTTGATATTTTTAATATTTTTAGACATCGTTTGGAGATGAAAAAATTATCATTTATTTAGCGTACCCTCACTTATCATAATCACACAATTATTCATGAATCTCACTTATAAATATTATTTTAATAATTATACTCACGACTCAATATTCACATATATTTTGAATATATGTGTGTATATATATATATATATGTATATTCACTCCTTAATTTTCATTTAATCGTAAAAGTAAACCTTGAGTTGGAACGAAGATAGTTAAAAGTTGGAATGGAGATAGTATGTGGAGTATTATTTTTTCAAAAAAATATACTCCACAATTTTAAAATAGAGTCATTTTAAGAGTTATTTAAAAAAAAAAAAAAAAAATGTTTCACTTTTTCCAATAAATCTTTCCTCTTATACACCACTTATGCCCTTATTTACTGTTGTAAAAAATCTCTTATATAAATATTTAATGGGAAAATTGCATTTTAGGCCCCAAAGTTTGGGGGTGTTCTTATGATGGGCTCTAAAGTATTTCAGTTAGCATTTTGGGCCTCAAAATTGTCAGTTTTTTGTCGAGTTAGGGTTTTTAACCAATTTTGTTACAAAACCCCGTCAAATAGGCACGTGCCACGCACATGCCACCTAACGGAGGATAATTTTGACATTTGCTCCTAACTGTTAAGGGGTCAATTGTAAGAGCCATAAAATGGGGGACAAAAATTAAAAAACAACCTCTTCTAAAATTTACACCTAACCCCATCCCCATCCCCAAAATTAAAAAAACAATTCGCCCCTTATACCCAACCCCGCCCTCCATCAAAAATTACCCAGATTCAACACCCTCCACCGGCCGGTCCATCCACAACACCAACTCCAACCACCATTGTTGCAATGATCTTAAACCCAACCGGGCGAACGACCAATTTATGCAACGTAGTGTCCGATTTATATCAATTAATGCAACGTAGTAGCGACTTCTTACATTGTGAAACGTACTTGAAGTAGTTGTATCAAATAATGCAAAATTCGAACAATTTGACAAACGTACTTGAAGTAAGTTGTATCAATTAATGCAACGTAGTAGAGGCTAAAAAGTTATTACGTTGCATTATTTGATACACAATAAGCAAGTACGTTGTTTATTTTCAAAAGTAAGCACTACGTTGCATTAATTAACTTTTAACACCCGGTACGTTGCATATTTTAGTGATTTTCCCAAAACGGGAACTTCCCCCGCTTTCAGCCAAAATGTCTTCCCAAACCCTAATTTGCTCCTTATTTTCTTCAATTCAGTTGTTCTTAGAACTCTTGCTCCGCATTGTAACCGTAGCTCCGTCACTGTAATCACCGGAAACGCAACTATTTTGAGCGACAAAAAGACATTCGAGCTTGGATTCTTTAGTACGAATAACGAATCAAAACGGTATGTAGGGATTTTTCACTCGTCAATTCCGATTCCTACTAACGTTTGGGTTGCGAATCGGGCATCGCCGGTGAGGAACAAGTAGGTTGCGACGGTGGAGATCACACGCCGATTTTAGCTCCATCGTCTCGATTCCAACAGTGAGTGATGATAATGGATCCGTTGAGAGGAATGGAGAGAGAAAGGGGTAAGGGGCGAATTGGGGGAGGTGGGGGAAGGTGGCGGTGTGGTGGGTGATGGGTATGGTGGAGTATATTGGTGATGATGGTGGGGGACGGTGGCGGTCGGAGTAGGTGGTGGCCGGAGGAAGAAGGGGTTGAACGGGTTTTGATTTGGGAATGAGGATGGGGTTGGGTGCAAATTTGAGAAGAGATTGTTTTTTAATTTTGGTCCCACATTTTATGGCTCTTACAATTGACCCCTTAACAGTTAGGGGTAAATGTCAAAATTATCCTCCGTTAGGTGGCATGTGCGTGGCACGTGCATATTTAACGTGTTTTTGTAACAAAATTGGTTTAAAACCCTAACTCGACAAAAAATGACAATTTTAGGGCCCAAAATGCTAACTGAAATATTTTAGAGCCCATCATAGGAACACCCCCAAACTTTGGGGTCTAAAATGCAATTTGCCCATATTTAATTGTATGGTAATTGAATTACTTAGAAGTATACTCCCTCCGTCCTATAACAATGTGCACAAATTGCTATTTTGGGTATCCGATTGATAAGTCACACTTTCCTTAAATGACAAGAAATCTTTACTATTCATCCCACTCATTCTCTCTCCTACTTTACTTTTACACTTACAACACTAATCAACCTACTATTCCATACCCATTTTATCTCTCATACTTCACTTTTTACACTCACAACAACTACCCACTACTATTCATCCCTTAATTCTCGTGCAAAACCCATTTTGTGCACATTGTTATTGGACGGAGGGAGTATACGTAAAATTTTTAGTATGTGAATATTAATTGTATTTGTTACTTTTTAATATAAATGAAAAAAAACTAATACATTAGTTTAAGTTAAACATATGTTTTGAAGGAGGCATTATCACAATTTAAGCATTCTAAATAAATTCATAGGTCAGTGTCCAAATAAAAATAAATTCATAGTTTATTAAATTTTGAATTTATTAAGAATAGTAGTAGGAATAATGATGGGAGCTAAAAGTGGAATGAAGTTAAGGGTGTCAGGGAGGAAATGAAATGAGGGGTATGTCTGTTTCTGTTGAGTTGGCCTTTTTGGTGAAAAAATATCCCACCCCCGTTGACTTGACTTGACTTTTCCATTAAAATGTGAAGTCACTAGACAGTGTCGGATAACATTTTGGTATCTATCTTTCTATCTTCATCCCCCCGTCAGTCACGAGCCAATTACTTTTTCTCAGTTTTGTATTTACTTTTTCTCAGTTTTGTTGTGTTGCCCACCTGTTAAATTTAATAGCCTTGTTTTGGCAATAACACAGTAAATGCCACTCTTTCTAATGAATTTAGTTCCTCCCTTTTATTAGAATCAAAATTAAGACTTGGGTTCATCTATGGTCCCCTACTGTTCATATAATACTCCCGCTCAGAAAGATAGTCTCATTTTGATTTTTTATGGTCAACTTAATTCAATGAACTTTTACCAAGCATTGGTGTCAATCTAATGATTACAATGAAATTTTAAAAATTGATATTGATAAATCACTTAATGATTTGTCGATTATAATGTTTACCGTTTCACTAGAATGAGTAGATCAATATCAATGTTTGGTCAAGTTCATTTATGTTGACCATAAAAAGTCAATATGAGACTATCTTTCTGGGACATATGGAATATTAATTTTGCACATATTCATCTCGTCTTGTGAACATTTTTCATCTCATAGTTCCGCTCACACAACTGTTACGCAGTCAGATAGTTCACGCCCCACTTCCCTTCCTACTGGGAGCCTCAAAGTGGGAGATTTCAGAACGCAAATGAAGTGAACTATTGATCTAAGCACCTGACTTGATGGCATTGCTGCCACTACCACAATTAAATTTCAAACAAAAGAAGCTAACACTTGCTTGTGGTCATGAAAAATTCCAATAAAACCAACCCAGAAAAATAATTTTTATCAATAGGCTTTAGTTGGTGGTGAAGAAGAAAAACAATGATAGGCTTTGGTTGGTGGTGAAGAAGGAAGGGAGGGAGCCCGAAATAGTACCCATTCCGTCCTAAAATTAATGTAAAAATGATAAAATATACAATACAGAACAACAAATATGTGTCAAAACTGGAACTCAAGTCTATTATCATCAACACCCATCGTATATTTCCTCTCATTCCCAGTTGGAAATGATAAAAACAGTACAAAAACGTAAGAAAATACAATGTGCCCATATACGAAGCCAGGATGAAATTCATTGCTAGTCATGTTGCACAACGACAGCCTCCTCCGCTACAATCCACCCTTCATTGCAGACTCCATCTTGGTTCAACAATTGGGAACAACCCTTTAAAGAGTGGAAACGAACATTAGATTGTGAAAGATCATGGATTATTTAACAACAAAACTTTTAAGGAAAAGGGAAGGAAAAAACACAATGGTAAATAAAACACAAATTCAAAAAGTAAAAGGGTGAACAAGAAAAGGAACAAATTCCAGGAAAAAAAAAAGCATACTGTTATAGTGTGTGTACACACAATAACAAAAGCCATTTCTTAGGGCTTTAAAACCCTCAGTTTACACGTTGAAACTCCTAGACCCTAGTTGACAACTGGAACCCCAACTTACTACTTACAGCGTCATCCTGTCCGTTTCCAATGTTATAAAAACCATTTTTTCTTTAGTGTTCCGGAATACGGGTTTTTTCATAAGACTTATATAATACTCCATCTGACACGTAATGATAGTTCCATTTGACTATTCAAACATTTTAACAAACTATTTTCATTTCCATCACTCCCTATAATGAGGTTAAATTATTGCTGCATGACACCCTCGGCTTCCTTGGTTGGCTCTCATCCTCCCCTCTCTCCCTCTCTTCTTGGTAGGCAATTTTGGAAGTTCAATGATTTGAACCTATCAATTTTGGAAATTGATTTTTTTTTTTTTGGGGTGGGGGTGGGTGGTGGGGTTGGGTGGGGTGGGTAACAAACAAAAAGGGTAAATGGGACTATCATTTTGGGACGGAGGGAGTAAATATATACTACTCTACATGGTATAAGAAAACAGGAAAACTATAGGTATTCAAAAGGAAGGATAATTTATTGATGTAGGAGGATTATCCGTCGGCCTATCGACATTCTAAACCACTGTACTTTGCTTAAGCTGTCGATTAACACACCCATGTTTTTTTTAGCAGTTTTAACCATCCAACTTCATTTACGTTTTTAATAAACCCAAATGGCCTAACGACATCCATAATGTTAGAAAAACTTAACAAAACCTAACCTAATCTAACGCTAGTTAACAAGAGTTAACTTGGACATAATTCTCTGAAGATTAAAATTTTAAAATATTTTCATAAAAATGAAGGGTTTAAAATAAAAAATTTAGTTTTAACCCCCTAAATTAGAAACCCAGGCCAGATTCAACTCATCCTACCCTCCCCGTCGTCTGGTCTCTCCGCCGTCGCTCTCCATCGTCACCTCTCCACCGTCGCTCTCCGTTGTCACCTCTCCCCCGTCGCTCTCCGTTATCGCCTCTCCACCGTCGCCTATCCACCGTCGGCCCTCCTTCACTTCATCTCTACCCCTTCGGATTTCTAGTTGTCTCTCTCCATCTTTTTAAGATATATGAAGATTTCGATTTCGAATTTGAGTGCTTGCGTGTGTAAAGTTTTGATTTTTGAATTTCATTTGTCAGATGTGTTTGGAATTTTAATCTAATTTTCAAATCTGGGTTTGAATGTTTGTTTCTGTGTGTGTGCGTGAGTGCAGTGATTTACAAATCTGAGTTTGAATGTGTGCGTGTGCGTGCTCGCGTGTGTAAAGTTTTTAATCTTCAGAGAATTATGTCCAAGTTAACTCTCATTAACTAGCGTTAGATTAGGTTAGGTTTTTCTAACATTATTGGATGTCGTTAGCCCATTTGGGTTTATTAAAAACGTAAATGAAGTTGGATGGTTAAAACTGCTAAAAAAACATGGGTGGGTTAATCGACAGCTTAAGCAAAGTACAGTGGTTTAGAATGTCGATAGGCCTTATCCGTCAATAAGTGAGAAATATGCATTGTCTGAAATATTAAAATAAAGCTTCAGAAGGAGAAGCCTACACATGAGCTTATAGTATGATTTTTCCTGAAATTTTTGAAAGAAACTAACCTGAGAACATGTATAAACAATTAGAGTCATCCAGTTCCAGTTTTCCAGAGAATATTTCTTTGTCGCCTCTTGTAAAAAGTATATTAATGGTGGCATGAGTTGCATTTCATATTGTCTTGATCCCCCACAAATTGTGCACATTCCAGGATCTCCCAACTCTCCAGTAGCCAGTAACGGCTCTCCACTATACGAGCACCTACAGGCAAATATGTAGAAAAAACAATTATTAAGGGAATAAATAGTTGAGAATAAAAAGTACTCTCCCGTCCCATGACAAATGTCACAGTACACACTTTCCTTTTTTGTCAGTCCCAAAATAAATGGCATTTCTAAGTAAGGAAATAATCTTGGAGCAATTTTACTATCGTACTTTTTATTATTATTATTTATTTATTTATTTATTTTATTTTATTTTCTCCATCTTTTTCCTCTCTTTCTCTCTCGCTCTCGCTCTCTCTCTCTCTCTTCCTTTTATCACGATGACATATGAGGATTCATGTTAGCCGACCCCAAATTATTTTGGGACTAAGGCTTTGTTGTTGTTGTTGTTGTTGTTGTTGGAGAGAGTAATAAATAATCAGAGTTTCCAATGTAATCATACCTGAAACATTGCTCTGGATACGCATCTATCCGTTTCTTGAACTTGAGGTAAGTTCTGTCAGCATTCAAAGCCCTGTCGTATTCATAAGACTCTGCCTCCCATACTTCTTCCTGAGCTTTGTCGTCATCAGGTTGACTCTCCTTGATAGATAGTGAGCTATAACTTGAACAAACAGAAGCAACATCCTTTACGATTGCTTCTTCCTGGATATATACATAAAAGCAAGGCAAAACTGCAACCAACACAAACCAAGTGGAATCAATACCAATAGAATACTCCCTCCATCCCAAAATGATCTTCACATTTGACTATTCAAACTTTTTAAGGATATGAACACTTGATTCACCAGTCATGTTTTGTTTGGGCACTTCTAAGCCTAGGTTGTAGAAATGTGAAGAATTTTTTGGGACAATGAAACATGCCAAATGAGAAGATCATTTTGGGACGGAGGGAGTACTTCCTCCGTCCCATAAAGATGGTCCTACTTTTACTGCGATAACTTCTATTGAAATTTGACTAATTATTTTATGCTAAATTTATTCAAACAAAGTTCTAAAACTTGTTGTGGATACAACATTAAGGGCTCGTTTGGTAGCCTGATGGGATTAGCTCGTTTTAATAATAAAGGGATTATTACTCCAGAGATTAATAATAAGGGTTTCTAATTATCCAATTCACATATACAAAATTATGTTTGGTAGGAACAATATATAGCATGAAAATTCTTGTGCAATGACCAAGTTACCCACAATATATTTGTTTCTCCATTAAACATTTGCGAAGATAAACAATCAAAAACAACAGTTCAGCAAACCAAATGAATTAATTTGAGGCTTCACCCATCATCAAACGTTCATGGGAGGGGCAAAATGCTTCTTTAATACTCCAAGCATTATACCAAGTGGGTTTTCGTTGTTTCAAACTTTCATTGCTTCAACAGGTTTGGAGATGACGTTCATGGGATTAGTTTATTTTTTTGTGAATGCACACATAGTTTATCTTCCTAAAAATTGCAGGATGCTACTTTTAGAAAAAAAATGCAGGATGTTTGTTCAAAAAGAAATGCAGGATATGAATGTGGGTAGGGTTAGGGTATTTAATAAAGAATAACTGATTGCTCAAAAAAAAAAAAAAAAAAGTAACTGACGCGGACTATGTAGCTATGTGAGGGGTAATTTTGTCACCCAACTTTTATTTCTTATCTCTTAATACCCCGACAAAATAAACCACCCTCTCCTTTGGGATAAATATGAAGGCAATAAGAGGTCTTATCCTGATAATTTGGATATTTACTCCCGATACATTTTGACTACCAAACGTCAGCTTATCCAACTAGTAATACTATCCGGCCCTATGAAGGGGGTACCAAACGGCCCCTTATAGTATTACCAATAACAATATTTAGATTTTCATTAGGATAAATAAATTAACATATAACTATTGGTCAACGTTCGATCAAAGTTATCTAAAAAAAAAAGTGGGATTATCACTCTGGAACAGAGGTAGTATAATCTGAAGACACTATCCCCATTTTTCCTTTTCCAGAAAGTAAAGTATACCTGGTGTGTCATCATCAACCACTCTAGATGTTCGAGTAATAGGTGGTGATTTTTCTGTGGTCTCAATCTTATTTTCACTGTTTTGTTTCTGAGAAGCTAAGGTTGTCGCTTCAGAGAACGCTCTGCCTAATTGATCTAGATCTATTTCACCATCTTCATCTTCTTCATTCTCTTCCTCGGAGTCAAATGCCCAAAGATCATCACGCCAATCATTTTTCGAGGGGGAAGGAGAAGGCTTAGGTAAAGAGACTGCTTTGCGTATCAAAGGGTCTGATTCTTTGCTATCGACATATCTTTGCACACGAAGAGCTCGCCAGCTGTAGTGCAAAAATATAGGTAAGCATTGTTGCAAGAACGTAGTTAAAGATAACTCATATTCCAAAAATAAATCATCATAAGAAACATTTGGGAGACCTTACAGGGGTGGTCCCACATTTTGGTGTTACACAACCGAAAATATAGATTACCCGCTCTTCTACTGTCAATGCCTTGTTTGAAACAGGAGCATATATCTGAGAAGAAAGACAAAGAAATGATGGTTAGGAAACAAAATGAGATGCAAATAATCCCAAAGCATCAAATGAAGCACGGGCCCCACCACATTCACTTTTGGGGTCATTGAAGGAAAGTTTTGTGTTTCATGGTTACAGAGCGTGTGATTGAATCGATCAAAAAAAAAATGACAAGGCAACATAAATTTGTCCCGTCCCAAATCCAGAAGAGGTAAAGGGATTTCTGGGAAGAAAACAATACTTCAATCGTTTCATTTGTCAACTGACTTTGATGTGTGAGCCAGTGTAAAGCCTTATCCCGTTATGGTATAAAAGCATACCAGTCAATCCACATTACCCATTACCTTTTACGTATCAACCATTATGGATGCCCTAAGTAGAAGAGCAATATATTAAGATTATAAAACCTATTGAACTTGTTTCTACTAAGGGCAACCCTAACGGTGGATACATAATACGTTAATAGGTATGTCGACTTTGGGCGTAAGAGTTGGTGTGTGACTCATCAAAAGGTGCTAACCAAACCAAAGTGAATAATATATTTTTGGTTTGGTTTACTTAACTAATGTTTATGTTATATTTTCAAAATTAAAAATTCAATCGCTTCAATTGAGTTCACACTTTGACCATTTAAATCGCGGTTAAACCTAATTGATTTTTTATAACTTATCATTAAACACTTGGTACTTGATGCAATTTTAAATGTGATCAGGAATGTTAGTATAGTCCCCCTTTTTTTTTTTTTTTTTTGACTTTGATCGTTTTACTTAAATAAATTCAAATGAATGTATATTTGGGCATCTTGAAACCTCTCTTATGTAGGTAACATTATTTTAACTATTTGTTGTCTATGAAGTTAAAAAAACATCATAACTTTTGATTAACATTATCGTAGTTTGTGTAATGCATTACGTAGTTTTCATCACACATTCCTTCTTTTTCGAATAGCAATCCGCAGTCTAAAATCGAACCAAACCAATGAAGCATGGTTTAATTTCGTTCAATTTCGACTTAACGATTCATCTTGATTCACAAGATTGCGAAATCAATAGAAACATTTTGGTCTGTTGTTTTTCTATAAGGTACTATCCCAAACAAAATCAAAGCACTTACACTCCATTGTTGACCTGTGGGTAAGTTCTTTCTCTCCCAAGTAGTTTTGCTCAAACCAGTTGGTTGCTAATTAACTAAACCCAAGTACCCAACATGAGAGCCAAATCAAGTATCATACGAGCCCGGGATGGAGCTAGCACAATTTATTAAACTAACGTACAAAGTTGCAATAAAATTGAGAGAATAAAAACCTGCGCAACAAGACATAGATTGCCTCCGCATGCTCCACACTTGAGAAGATCAGGCTTTATGTACATATTTGGAATAGGCCAATCCTGCCAAGGAAGGAGAGCATATGAAAATCTAAAAGCACCCCAACTTCAGAGTAACTATAATAAAACACTCGTAAAAACATTACTTACAGGAAGTCCTCCAATTTTGGTTGTATAGTGATCAGATGCTTCACAATTATCATCAGCCCACGGTCCCGGCATGCCTAAAATTACTTCCCCCATAATTTCCTAGTATAAGCGAGAAGACTGAAAGCAAAACGTGATTCAGATTAATTTCCGGCAGATGTTCAAGCGGTAAATATTACATTGTAACTCAAATTGTGATCCGTGACATGGATAAACTAAAGAATGGAGCTTCAGTTGTTATGAGTAATTGATCAATCTCACTGGCATAAGGGGGTGTTATTTTGAGGGTAATTATAAAAAGAGAAATACAATCCTAAAATCGCTTTAGACTGGCCATCACGTTCTTCCTAAATCATCATCATCATCTTGTCGGAAATCTGCCACTTCGCGTACCTAAATTTACCACTGTAATCTTACATATATATCTAAAACCATTCGTGAGTTTCATGTAAAGGATCATTACTTAGGGCGAGTATTTACTAAGCCCTAATCGTACCGGTTGAACACCTTCACAAATTAGTTCAATTTTTCTTTTTTTTTTAAATATTGACTTTTCCCGTCTTTGATCTCTTCCATCGCGGCCTCGCTATTAAAACCAAAAAACTCAAACCCAAATAGAGATCAAGGAGCATTAACAAAACGATCCTGCAAAACCCATTACTCAAAGTTCCAAAAATAATTGTTATATTTCAAGCTTTCAAGAAAATCAAGAAATTGAGACAATTAACTAATTTTCAGTAACACAATACACCTACACACTTTATCCTTATAGCTTTTCCCATGAAAGGGTAACAAACAAGTGCAAGTTGGGTATCTGATAGCTAAAAAAATACTCCCTCTGTTCCTAAATGAGTGTCCATTTTTAAGAAATCTTTGTCCCTAAATGAGTGTCTTTTTTTAACATAACTTTCTCCCTAAACGTTTTTTTTTTTAATTTTTTTTCACTGGTTTCTTTATACGTGCAAAACTAAAGGTTTGAGAAGGAGATTACATGATTATATATGAATCGTTGTTACCAAATTGTTCAAAAAGTTGAGATTTTAAGTGTCCCTTAAAATGAAATTTGGACACTCATTTAGGGACAGAGGTAGTATAAATTTATTAACTTGGTGCTCAATTTCGGAACACATATAAGTATGTTATGAGCTAATAACACCAAAAATCATATTTTTTTCACCTTAAATTTGATTAATTTCACATAATTAAAAAGTCACTCCAGAAAGTGTCCAGCAACTAAAAAGAAAGAACAAGTGGAAAGATAATAAATAAAGATCACACCTTGTTTGCCGCCGGAACTTTTGTAATTGACCGGCGGTGGAGGTGAGGGAGGGCAGAGAATCAGCAAGTTCTGCCGGCCGTTTGAAAGAGATGAGACTTTGAGTAGGGTTCAGGGGCCGCTTGGGGAGTTCCGCGCTCGAATTGGCGAATTATTGGAAGATTGCTTATAAAATCCGCGAATATCCTTTTTCTGATTCGCGCTCTTTATACATGAGACTGGGGTATAGGAGTAGGTAAGAAAATCTATGTTTTCTACAAACCGACTAAACCGATTTATCAGATGACTTTTATTCTTTCTTATTTTCAACGGAACTAGCGGGTAACCCATGCTCTGCACGGAAACCAATACTATGTCTTTTAACTATAGTTAACTGATATAGTAATCATCATTTTAACTAATACTATTAA
Source organism: Campanula takesimana (assembly GCA_026119855.1). Lineage (NCBI taxonomy): Eukaryota > Viridiplantae > Streptophyta > Magnoliopsida > Asterales > Campanulaceae > Campanula > Campanula takesimana. Next base: position 224,637 of record JAOWBW010000097.1, on the reverse strand, counting down.
TAATAAAAATTAATCTATATGATTACTATTATTATAATAACTATTATAATTAATTAATACCATTGATAGTAATAGTTAATATATATATATATATATATATATATATATATATATATTAATAGCAATGAGTAGTCTATATAATAATAATTATTAATATAATTATTATAATAAAATAATATTATTAATAGTAATAGTTAATTGATATAGTAACTATTATGATTAATTAATATTAAAAATTAATAATCTAACTTATATAATAACTATTATAATCAACTAATACTAATAATATTAATAGTTAATGTATGTAGCCTATTATAGTTAACCAATACTATTAATAGTAAAAAATAACTTATAAAGTAACTATTATGGTTAAATAATACTATTAATAATAATAATTAGCTATATAGTAACTATTATAGTTAACTAATACTATTAATAGTAATAGTTAACTAATATAGTAGTAACTAATACTATTAGTAGTAATATTTAACTAATATAGTTAACTATAATAGTAACTATTATAGTTAACTAATACTATTAATAGTAATATTTAACTTGTATTGTAACTAATATTGTTAACTAATACTATTAATAGTAATAGTTAACTAATATAGTTAACTATAATAGTAACTATTACTAATAAGAGTAATAGTTAACTATAATGGTTAACTATTATAGTTAACTATTACTAATAATAGTAATAGTTACTATAATAGTTAACTATTATAGTTACCCTTTTTAGTAACTATTATTATTAGCTAATAGTATTAGCTAATGAAAAGAAAATGAAAAGTCACTTATTTATTAGTATGTTGTTGATGTGGCTTCTCCAAATGCAAGCTTTCTCCATTGTTTGTCCACATGTCAATACCATAGCTCTTTGGCCAACTTTAATATATATATATATAGATTTTTTTTTTGACAATTATACGTGAGATGGTCTCGTCGTTGAGAGAGTAAACAGTTGTCTTTTATAGGCGGGATGAGACAAACCCATTTTCTTAAATCTTAATTTTTGAAATTCATCTTATGTGTGAAACCGTCTTACACAAGACTTTCTCTGGTTGAGTTGGTCTATTGTAAAACGCGTTTTTCCTAAAGGTTAGAAAAAACGTGTTTTTCAAAATCATCTGGCAGTCCTCAAGACACTAACTGAACATTCGTAACACAACAACTGGACATCCTAAACATTGTCACTGGCTATCTATTTAAACTTTTGTTCCTCTAAAAAAAAATCAGAAAAAAACTTCTGACTATCATTTTCAAATGTTTTTGGCTGTCACTTTCAAAGGTTCTGGCTATCAATCTCATATCTAGAAGGCTTTATATTGATATCCAGGACCCTTCTGGCTATCACTTTAAAAGGTTTTAGCTATCAATCTCATATCCAAAAGGCTTTATATCGATATCCAGAACCCTTCTGGCTAACACTTTCAAAGGTTCTGGTTATCACTTTCAAAAGTCCTGGCTATCAATAGCATATCCAAAAGGTTTTATAATTATATCCAGAACTGTTGAGAAGTTCTGATTATTTACAAAAATGTCACCACGTTTTTTTAAAACACGTTTTTCCTACGCGTTTGGAAAAACGCGTTTTTCCCAAGATTTTGCGTACTTTTAAATACTCCTTCCATCCCAAAATAATCTTCACATTTGACTATTCAAACTTTTTAAGGATATGAACACTTGCTTCGCTAGCCATGTTGTGTTTATGCATATTTAAACCCAAATATGAGAAACAAGAAGAACTTTTTGGGACAATGAAAAATGGCAAATGAGAAGATCATTTTGGGACATGGCCGCACTTCTTAGAGACGCGTTATCAGACCATTTTGGGCTTTTGATCTAATAAATTAAACGAATAATACTAGGGGAACAAAAAAATCACAAAAATTTGCTCACAAAATCATAGGTATAGTGATGTTATTGGTGTTTTTAATTAAAGTGTGGCGGGTCCATTATCGATGCAACCATTAAAATATCGTCACTTCATCTTGTGAGCAAGATGTGTGACTTTATTTTGTGACACTAGCGTTGCTCAAATTAAACACAAGCCCAATCCACATCATCTTGGCCCGGCTCCACCGGTTCATGACTTTTCAATATTCAAATCAAAGATACATAATTTGAAATCGGCAAAATCAATTCAATATTCAATTTATAGAAAATTACTGATTACCTGTCCTTACCAAAAGCTCCGGTGATCCCAACTCAGCCAATTACTCATTCCGGCCGATCCTTCCATCTCCGGCAAGTGGTCTTGACGTAAATGGATGCAATCAGGAAACAAGCGACGAAGCTCCGGGAACAAGTCGCTCGGCAACAACAGGTACTTCATTTACCACATGAACTACGTCAAATTATGATTTCATTTTACATTTCATTAATTTATTTCTGCTGATAACTCAGAGATCCGTGGAAATTTGATTTAATCATTACTGCTGCTTTATTATTATTATTTTCATATGGTTGATTCATGTGTTTTTAGCTTACCTTAAAGTTAGATTATGCTTTAAACGATCGAGTGAAATTATTAGATTCAGTGAGGTTGAGATGGCTTCTGTTTAGCTGATTTTGGTGTTATCATAGGTGTCATCCATTTTGGACTAGGTTGGATTGTTATTTAATCACTATCGGTGGATCTAGGTAGTGGAAATTGATATACAGCTCATGGAGGCACGAATGAAGAAATATAGCAATGTGCATTGAGATGTGAATTTTTTACGTGGAATTATTCTGCAAAATATGAATTTGAATATTGTGAGAGTAGTCGGTTTGCGCCACACAAAGCAAAATTCTCTGCTTCCCAAGAAAAATCATTCCAAAATCATGATTTATGATGGGTAAGATATATATACGAAACACACATACAGCTTAAATTAGTTATTGCCACACTAAGTATGAGTCATATTATCACTATCAAAAGAAATCATTGGAAGACTGAAAAATGGCAACAGTAATGGGAAAGTAAATATAAGTGGGTTCAGTGAAAAAATAGGATTTTTTTTTCATGGCATAACAGAATAACAAAAGTGGGGTATACTCGGTCAGGATGGTTGCGGAGCTACTAATATAGTTAGCAAGAGAACTGTTTTCATGTGGAGGGATGCTTCCCTGATTATTCTTTTTTGTTTGACTTGATATTATAGCGTTTGCAGGCTGTGCAATTATGTTTGAAAAATTGCATTGACAAACATTAGTAAGTAATGGAACGAAAATTGGGCATTCCTGAAAATTTCTTTGATGCATTTGAAGTACATAACATTTATGATGCATTGATGCTTACATTATAACAGATCCTTGATATCGTCTGTATAAAGTAATTTGCAAACAAAAGTAGAGCTAGTAGATAGCAAAGAAAGGGTGGGGCAGCCTTGATTGCATTATGTTATCGATTAAGTGCAGCTTGATTTACGCAATATGTTTGGATGTGATCGCTTCAGTTATTTAGAGTTGATAGAGAGATTCTTCCGTTTCACTTGAAGTTGAACATCCTGTACCATTCTATCTCATAGCTTCTTAGATGACAGATGGATCCTCTGCCTTTGGCCTAACCTTACATGCCCTAGAGCACATTGCATTATACTTGTGCCACTCTTACTTCTTAGGACCAAATTTCATTTTCTAAACTTCTGAGTTTCATCATGTTACTGCATGCGCGTGAGGCGTTGTAAATTAGAAATTTTCTTTGCCGTATCCATACAAGCACTTAAATACAATATCCCAATTCTTAACCCCAATTTAGAGCTTGGGGAACCCTATACAGGAAGGAAGCCCTGATTAATGTCTTACGATACCCCCAAACGAAAAATCCATCATAGGTTTTGTGGTCCGGAATGGCGACATATCTCGTGGAAGCATAGGTGGGCAACCATGATGATAATCTTTGGATACCCCCGATTTAGAGCTTGAACCCTATGCATGAAGCCTGATTAATGTCTTACGACTCATTGAGTTTGCACGGGAGTTAAAGATTGAATAGTAGTGGGTAGTTGTTGTGAGTATGAAAAGTGAGGTAGGAGAGAGAAAGTGGGGTAGGAAATAGTAGTGAACAATTGTTGTGAGTATGACAAGTGGGTCCCACTGAATAAAGAATTATATAAAATTTCCATCTATGGAAAGTGTGACTTATCAATAGGACACCCAAAAGGGAAATTTGTGCACATTGTTATGGGACGGAGGGAGTATATGATATGTTTATGGTTAAATTGATACAAATATAATCTTACATACTCAGGAAGGAATGTGTTCGTATAAAACTATTAGAATCGGTTTTGTCCAATCTATAATTCCACAAAGATCTCATGAACTAAAAAGAAAGCAACTAGCACGTGGGTTGAGACACATGTATAACGATAAACACATGTCTAAACTATCATGTAACGAATCTGACAAGAACGGAAATATCTTCTTGTATGGAGAAGTCATGGGAGGAAATAAGGGAGATGAAGAGCACATACAATCTTGAATAGAGAAGATGATGAAATTAGGAAAACTGCTTCTTCGTGTTCTCTGGGATAGGGTTATGCATTAACTTGTTCTTTGAATCTTTATGCCAAGGGCACTTTTTGGGCGTGCTCATTCTTTTCATGACGATCAAATGGAGTTCTTTAAGTTGTTGACGGTTTGGATTCTACTTTTCTTCCTTCTATAGATGGATGTCCCATCCACTCTGTTTTTTTTTTTTTTTTTTCTTTTCCTCCTGGAATAGCTTCTTATCAAAAAGGAAGAAAAAATGGTTAAGGGTGTTGGGGGGGGGGGGGGGGGGGAGGAGGCAGCAGGGGTGCTCTTTGCTTCTGTTAATCCTGTATTATGACCCAGACATCAGACATCAATAACCTGAAGACACAATCAAGACCTGCATTCAGATACTTTTTTATGTGCAGATTTTACATATTTTAATACACACACACACACACACACACACACACATATCTCTCTCTCTCTCTCTCTCTCTATATATATATATATATATATATATATATATAATTTCTGTTATCCTCTTCATGCTAGCTCCTCAATTTATACCCATGCGCATCAGATGTTTCACCTGTTCAGGATACACACCATAATTTGGAATCACAACTTTTGATATGTGAATCTGCAAATACACAGCGGGTTTGCTCTCAGTCCCACAATCTGTGCTTATGTTTTGGTAGTACCATTCTTTGGCACAGTGTGGCGTAGGTCTCAACAACCATATTTGTACAAAATTTACAAGGAGGTGATTAGCACACATGCCAATTGTTTGTTTATTTTCCTCAGTTTTGTAGCTCGTTGTAAATAAAGAATGTTCCCCTTTTTCTTTGTTTAAGGTAACCTGCTCTGATATATACGACTTTGATCTATGATCTGAATGCACATTTGCTCATCTTTTACCTCATTTGCTTTGCTGTGCAATTGCATTTTCTTTTGTTTGTGACAAAGTGCTAACCTCAAGATTGGATCTGTTTTGGTACTTAGATTTTTTCCCCCTCCCTATCTTTTGATATAGTAGCAATGAATTTCCATTTCAGGCAGTATTCAAGCAGTTCGGTGGTGGGGGTTATGGAGGTTCAGATAATCTTGTTACCGATGAGGCAGAACTTGTACATCATCAGAAACTCGAGAAGTTATACATATCAACTCGTGCTGCTAAGGTTGCTTGCCCTCTATAGTTACTTGTGTTTGTAGTTGGATTTAGGATCAATGCTTAATAAGTGGAAGGGAGTATTCATTTTTTGATTGTGATAAGATCAGTTTGACCAAAACATCAGGCAATAAAAAAGGCTTTTAAATGAAAGACGTCTGTTAACCATGTATTAACCAGAGGTTTCGAGTTCGAGCCATGGGAATGCATCAGTGTTAAAACTTTGTTGGGAGAGCTTTGCCGCCCTTGTGGACCTACCCAGCTCGGAGTGGTAGCTCACTTGCTACCATTTTTTGTACCAAAAAATATCCCAACACTTTCCAATTAGTAAACTTTGTGATTTATGGAGCAATAAATTTACATTTTGGGGTTGACTGCCAAGGATTCTCAAACTGTATACAGTCTACAGTCTACAGTCTACAGTCTTATCTTTGTATATACATACTGTATGATACTTCCCGTATTTGAGCAAGCAGTTCTTTGTAATGGTTGGAAAATTTGAAATCGTTAAATAAGTTCATGCTAAGATAAAAAAATCCAACACATGCATGCACACTAATGTATTACTGCATACAAGTCACAGTGGCACACAGTATTTGTGCATTTCTTCATCTCTGATTTGCAAACAATTTTTTATTGATGAGTAAGTCAATGATAGCTTTTTAAAATGCAATAAATTTCAATAAGGGCTGTACGTGTGTGTTAGTTTTATATGCAAGGAGAAAATGGAGGGCGGGGGGGGGGGGGGTGTTAAAGTTGGAAGGAGGCCTCCAAAATTGACGAACTTCCAACTCGTTTAATATAAAGGGGGTAGGGACTGATATATTAAGGGAGAGGGAGACTGGGTTTCAGAGTCTCTAAGTATGCTTATGCCCTACTTTTGCTCCATGTAAAACTACCTCAAAAACTAAACTACATGACTGCCCTCAGGTTATTAATTTATATCAGGGAAAATAACTATTTCCTCCGTCCCAATAAATGAGTGACACTTGACCTAGAATTGAGGGCTAGTGTAGTCAATTTGTTATAAATCATTTCCTAAATGAAATGGTACTCCTTAATGGGATAGCCCAAAGAGGAATACACACGTCTTCTATTAGGACAGATGAAGTATTAGTTTCTGGTAAAGTTAACCATTAAAAATGATATTTTATAAATTATAAATCTGAAGATTCCTAAATTGTGAGAAAAGTGGAATAGGTTTAGAGCTTAAAGAGAATGTATCACTATGCTATAATAACTAGGATATTTTCCCCCAATGTCTAATGCATTTGCAATATTTTTATGTTATTTGTTAGCATTTTCAAAGGGATATCGTTCGTGGTGTAGAAGGTTATATTGTTACTGGGTCCAAGCAAGTTGAAATAGGTTAGTTGGTAAATCAATTGCTCCTTTTTGATACACTTCTTTGAATTGATTAAAAGGATGCCATGCTGTATCTTGTGTATTGATTATCAGGAACCAAGTTTTCTGAAGATAGTAGAAAATATGGCGTTGAGAACACATGTACCAGTGGTAATACATTATCAAAAGCAGCAGTAAACTTTGGAAGAGCACGTGCCCAAATGGAGAAGGAACGTGGCAATCTATTGAAATCCTTTGGTACTCAGGTTCAATCTATTTCCTTTTCCTGATTTATGAAAATTTACGACACTAGAGCTTGAGATTTATGGTGAGCATTTGTTAGCACTTCAGATTTGGTTGCCCACGTATTGTAGTACTCAAATTCTGAATTTGCATGCACAGATCATACTGTTTCTGCACCATCAATAAACATGACTTTTTGTCCACCCAATTTTTTCTTAAGCAATAATGGGTGATTTATTTTCGTTATCCTGACCCCTGTTACCAAGTACTCCACTTTTACCAACTTGAGTCCCATTTGACTTTGCAGTTTAAGGAGAATCATTTAGCTCTCTTAGTTTCCACTTATACTGTGTGATGCTCGGACTCTCCAACTTACCTATCCGTACCCGTGTCAGCACGACACAACTTGGGTGTGGATGTGGGTATGGCTGTGGCTATTTTACACTACAATTGGTGTAAAATCTTAAAATTGTGGAGGATCCGACACTTGGATCCTTATCTGTTGTGTCAGACACTCGTACTAGAGTCCAAGCATCATAGCTTATACCTTGTGAAAGATGATTTGTAATGATGTGAGAACGGGGACTCCTTTAAGTATTTTAATAAAAGCAAAGGCCAATATTGTAATTGCACCATGGAAGATATGGTTGTTTCAGAAAGCGGATACTTTGCTGTGGTGTCACAAAATTGAATAGTAGGCTACTGGACAGTAAAACAGATTCCATGCAATGTAACCATCCATTTTAAATGTCAAAGGTAAATTTTCAAGGCCAAATAGGTGATCTTATCTACACGTCTCCTTAAATTATTAGAATTCCTAAGAGAACTCCTGCTATGAGTTTGTGGGAATATTTAATTAGATTCAACTGTAAGCTCTTATCAAATTGATTCAGTCTCTGTTTCTGCACACTAGTAAGGATCAAAATACTTTTCTACTAAAGCTAGTCAGCCTTTTTCCTTACCTATCAAAGTGCTTCTCCTTTTGTTTCATGTAAAGAGGCCACTATTCTATTTTGAGAAATTCCACTTAAGGAGTCCAGTTTCTAAAAATTATCTTATGATCTTACAAGCTTTCAACTTTAGCCACCACAAGGGATACAAGCATCTTGGGTAGTGCAAATACATTTTTGTAATTATGATCAGCTCTAAGGTACTAATACCCCTTAATGAGACTTCTATAGACTGGGCTTATGGTTCAATAATGAAATGAACGAAGAAGAGTCTTGTTTGAATCACATACCTTTATATTGTAATATTGTTTTTTTTTCTTTTCCAAATTGTCTATGAGAGTAAACCATCTTGGGAAAAGTAAAGCTCCCAAACGGAATGATCAGAAAATGGAAAGATTTTCTCGGACAACTAGAAGGAAGGGTGAACCCCTTTTCTTAGGAACGCAGGGACTCTTGTATAATTACACAAACGTAAATTGATGCAATGTGCGATTACCACTGAAATTTTCGTTAAAGTACTTTAAATGGCACTTCACGTTGAAATTTAGGATAAAAGAGCTTTTGAGTTTGTTCAAGTAAATGTTTGAATTACTCAGTTTTATACTTGGAGAAATTGTGAAATTGTAAGGATGATGTTGCTCATAGCTGTCAAGATGAAGGGTCTATTTTCTGCAGCCTTACCCCAGGCAGCAGAGAGCTTGTTTTGCTGTTCAAATCCATGTCATTGAGCAACTTCATTCATGCACTAGGCTCACTATTGAGCTATGAATTCATAAGGAAATAGTAGAATCCTCGACTCTTGTCACACAAACTACTATCTGATTCTAGTCGCCTTCTGAAGCTGTGACCTTGAGCTCAAATTAAGCAATATTTCCATGCTTTCTAACTCTTTATCGGATGAAGCTTTTGAATAATGATATGTTACACTTTTCTTTTGGAGCGATTTCCTTTTTTTTCTCTATTCTTTTTGTGGGCATACAAGAAAAGATCGATTGAGAAATGAGGTGATCAGGGGTAAAGTAGGAGTTGCGCCCATTGAGGATAAAATGAGGGAGCATCGTCTAAGGTGGTTTGGGCATGTGAGACGGAGACCGAGTGATGCACCGGTTAGGAGGCCTGAAGAGTGGAGAAGTGATAAAATGGCGAGGGGTAGGGGAAGACCCAAGCAAACTTGTATTAAGGTGATTGAAAATGATATGAGTTTACTCGGAGTGGATGAAGATGTGGCGCTGAAGAGGCCGGAGTGGAGGGCGAAAATTCATGTGAATGATGGGGGTTGATCGTACTTTTTATTATTATTATTTATTTATTTATTTATTTTATTTTCTCCATCTTTTTCCTCTCTTTCTCTCTCTCTCTCGCTCGCTCGCTCTCTCTCTCTCTCTCTCTCTCTATTTCTCTTTCTCTCTCTCTCTTCCTTTTATCACGATGACATATGAGGAATCATGTTAGCCGACCCCATATTTTGGGACTAAGGCTTTGTTGTTGTTGTTGTTGTTATTCTTTTTGTATGAGAAACCGTGGATTTAAAGTTCTGCCCTCAACTCTCCCCTCCTTTTCTTTGGTGACTATAAACCATAGGGATGTTGAACTATGCTCGACATTCATGCTGAATGGGGCTTTCACCATTAAAGCATGATGTATATATAGTATTCATGATGTAGGACAATAAGTTTCTTCTATTTTCTTTATGCAGCCTTTTATTTTGTCAATTCGTTTCTTCCACATGACTCTTTCTTTTAAGTTCCGTTTCAATTCATAACATGAGATTTTTTACTAAATTTTCAGGTTGCAGAACCATTAAGAGCAATGGTGATGGGTGCTCCACTAGAAGATGCTCGGCATCTTGCGCAACGTTATGACAGAATGCGTCAAGAGGCTGAAGCTCAGGTAGACGGTTCATTCTTTCCACTGTATACCTTTTATTTGATTTTATTACCCTTTGTCTTAATTGAGTAGCCTTCTCCATTTGCCTTGTTGTTTTGCTCTCTTATCTTCTTTCTACTACATCCCAGCTCTTTCATTATGACACTTGAATGTACAGTCTTACCTTTGTTTCACTATATTACTCCCTCTATTCTGGATAGTTAGTCCCTCTTTGTTCGTTGTTACTACGAATGAACTTTGAGCAATAATCTAGAATACTTTTAATTATCCTAATGAAAATTTACAACTTGTTATTGATACACCATTATAAAGGCTATCAATACCAATTTTTAGATTCACATTTAGATAATTAAAACAACGTATATTATTGCTCAAAGTTCATTCAAACTAACAATGAAAAAAGAGGGACTAACTTATCGGGACGGAGGGAGTTTCTGATTATTTAGGAACCTTACCTGAGGTTACTTCTACTAGCTTGTAACTTTTTTATTTTTCCTCCTGAACCTAGATAGGCTATTGAAGTTTCCAAACGCCAAGCAAGAGTGAGAGAAACAGGCAATCCCGAGCTCCTCGTGAAACTTGAAGCTGCTGAAGCAAAATTACAGGACTTAAAATCAAACATGTCGATACTGGGAAAGGAAGCTTCTGCAGCAATGGCTGCAGTGGAAGCTCAACAACAGAGGTTGACGCTCCAGCGACTTATATCCATGGTAAAATTTGTCTGCTTATACTGTTGAATGAAGTTTACAAATATTTTACTAAGCAAGTCTAAAACTTGTTTGATGATCTCTTCTTCCGTTTTGAAGATTGAGTCAGAACGTGCTTACCATCAGAAAGCTCTTGAGATTCTAGATCAACTTGGAGGCGAGGTATACAATTATTTTGGCGCTACTTGTATTCAAATTACTTTGTTACCGAGGTACTTTTTTGTTACCGTTTTGGCAATAAAATACCTGTTGGAGCCATAGTTATTAAAGGGGTCAGCCTCACTTGCCTCTGCGAAGGTTCCTCTCCTCTTGGTGTCCATGTTAGATAATGTTGGTGCGGGGACTATATTGGTTTCCTTTCTCACCTATGGGGGAGGAGCTAAATGGCGAGTTCGTGCGACAATAATTTGAACCTCGTCTTTTTAACTAAACAACATGGATAATTATTTATTGTTATTTTTTATTCGGAGGCGTATATTGAAGAAACCTTAAAATTATAACTGACCTTTGTCAGAGGTTGTATGACTATTTCTTACCTCAAAGAAGTGTTCGAGTTCGACTTCATTGCCTTTGACTACAAGCCAAATTTCGGCCTTCCAACCGGATTGCAGGCCTTTCTGTGTCCACTGGCAACAGTCTGTCGTGGATCATCTAAGGCTCTCAGTGACGTGCTTCTTTCTCTTTCATTCATTTTTTCCTGGTTTCCTTTTTTCCTTTATCTTCTCCCCACTGCTCATTGTTGTCGACTTTTTCTTTTGTACTTCACACTTTTCAGAGTTTTCTTGAACAAAAATAACATTTGGTTCACTATTTTGTTTCAAGAATTAAAGACTAAAGGCCCTAACCAGCAACTGCTTAAGCTACTTGTTTTTATTAGACTAGTTAGTACTCCCTCCGTCCCACTCAGTGATGGACCTAAGGCAACTTATGAGGGTGCAAGTGGACCTAAGGCAACTTAATCAGTTTGTTGTCTAGTTTAGTTAGTGGGGAAAGTGCTGGGCTTTTGACCTTGTGGTTGTGGGTTTGAGTCCCCAACATTTTTCTTCACAATTTACATGTTGAAGTTCTGTGGTGTAATTTGTGCACCCACTTATAAAAGGTCGTGGGTGTGCAGTGGTCCCACTTGAGGTGGTGTGGGTGACCAAACATACAAATTAAAGAAAAATGGTTAACGATTGATTAACACTCTTAATTTCCCCTCTATGCACTTGAATTCAAATGAGGCAACATTTGAATATAAACTAGACGGGAAAGAAAGGTTAGTATAGTCAATTAATTGAAAAAGGATGATCCGAAAAGGTAAATCACTCTTTAAAAGATATTTTTTTACCATGTTTCTTTTCTACTCGTATATGGTTGAAATACATTTCACTTTCTACTGTTCTAGTCCTGACAATATGCTATGCTACATGTCTTTGGCAATATACAATAGATGGCGTCTGAGAGACAAAGAATTGAAGCAGCTCCTCCCCCAAGTGTGGACACTACGCCTCCACCTCCTTCATATGAAGATCTTAGTTCTCCGATGCAAAATGGTTCATCTGATGGTGCGGATTACTTTCTAGGAGAGGTAAGTTCTTCACAATCTATATTATTCCCTCTATCCTGAAATGATCTTCTCATTTGCCATTTTTCATTGCCCCCAAAACTTCTTCCCATTTCTACAATTTGGGCTTAAATGTGCATAAACACAACATAGCTAGTGAAGCAAGTGTTCATATCCTTGAAAAGTTTGAATAGTTAAATGTGAAGATCATTTTGGGACGGAGGGAGTAGTTTATAGTAATATTTTTTTGGCACCACTAATTAAAATGAGTGTGTTTGGATGCTCTTTTTTTCACTTTGTTGCAGGTTATGTTCTCGTATCATGCTGAATCTGATGTGGAGCTGAATTTGTCAATCGGCGATCATGTCGTTATCAGAAAGGTCTTAACTTTCTGTATATTTTTGCTTCCCATCTTACATTTCATGAAAGCTACTTCTGTTGTCTGAACATAGTTGTCTTTTTTGTCAATTCCCACTAGTGGCTCCTTTTTTGTGCACCCACTTTAAATTGTTCGTGGATTTGCCTCTACCCAAGTTGATGATCATTTTCCACAGAAAGTTACCAGTTTAATGGCATCTTAGTTTTACGTTCCAACATAATTGTGTAATTATACCATCTATATTAATGTTCATCATTTAATCTTTAATCACGAAATTTCTATCCAATGGGGTAGGTTGTACTTGATCAAGGATTAAAATAGATTGTTTCGTGCGATTTTTTCTACAGGTATCAAACAATGGGTGGGCGGAAGGCGAATGCAAAGGGAAAGCAGGTTGGTTCCCAGTTGGATATATTGAGAGACGGGAACGTGTTCTTGCTAGCAAGATCGCGGACGGGTTTTAAAATGCTTCTTTATTCATGTTGTATCTGAGTAAGTGTTTGTATGTAAATTTTGGTCTTCTTTGACTTATAGTCAAAAGAAAGAGAGTGTGTATGCCTGTTTTTGCATATACAGCAAGCAGAAAGCAGACCTTTTGCCTGCTTATTGTTTTGATCTATACATATACTGAGCTTCCGTTTCCTATGTATTTGTGACAGTGACTTTATGTAAAATATTTCATTGTTAAAACTACATTCGTTTACATTGTGTTAAAGCTAACATACGATTACGTTGTTTCGCTCATTTTGTCCGACGAGATGAGACACGAGATCATTGTCATCTTTTTCCCCCGACCAGCTAATTATCCCGGACTTTGTTTAATCAGTACTACCTCCTTCTCGGGTCCATTTCTGTTCTTATCAAAGGGAGTATTTCAAATTTATCCAAACCAAAATCCGATCGCAGAAGTCAGTTTCATGAATTTTGAAACTGACACCTACTTATCACTCCATCCGTCCTTAAGTGGACGTCGTTTTTTCAAGATTTGTTTGTCCCAAAATGAACCAACCGTGTGTGAAAAACTTTGTACCTAAATATTTTTTACCAATTTTTTTCACTACACTTTATACTTGCAAAATTAAGTGTTTAAAAAGTAAATAACAAGAACATTTATGCATTTTTAGCTGTTTAACCGTCTAAAAAGTGATCCTATTCAGAATGTTCTGTAAATGAAAATTTGTAAGTTCATTTAGGGAAGGAGGCGGTAAAATTTTGAAACAAACACCACCCAACAAAACTAAAACCAGAGAGCGAAAGTACTGGAAAAGAAAATACAAACCAGGAACCTCTCCACTCTATTTTGCCATCATAAAAGTTTCAGCATTGTCAAAAAAAAACTAAGAACTATACACCAGAGTTTGAATACGAATATCAAACATGACCATTGTCATACTGTACTACATAATAAGCATGAGTTACAGAAAGCATGTCCTCAAGAACGGCCGGAGGGTATCATCATCAAAAAAAAAAAAAAAAAAAAAAAAAAAAGAACAGCCAGAGGGTTCTCACAAAGTCGCACAACAGTTGAGAGGGTTCTCATAAAGACACACCTGCAAAGATAATTCAATAATAAAAAATCACTTGTGTAGTCCGTCCCAATTTAAACTACAAAAAAAAAAAAAAAAAAAAAAAAAAAAAAATTGGGTTCAAGAATTAAGAAAAAGGTGATGTGTTGTGAGTAGGGATGACCAAAACCGGTTCAGGTTCCGGGCCCGGTTCCGGTTCGGAACCGCCGGTTCCGGTTCAGCATATATGTGACCCTGAACCGGCCCGCGCTTACACCAGTTCCGGTTCCGGTCATCACAATCCGGTTCCGGTACGGTTCCGGTCCGGTTCCGGTTCAGTCCACGCTACCTTTTTTTATTTTTTTTATCATACAATAATGAATAAACATGTTAAAATTTATTAAAAGACAAGAGATTTTTTTTTTTATAATAGACTAATAAATAAACATGTTAAAATTTATTGAAAAATAAGGGATTTTTATTTTTTTTAATGGAAATGCCGATCCGGTTCCGGTTCGCCATATATGTGACCCTGAACCGGCCCGCGCTTACCACGGTTCCGGTTACTCCGGTTCCGGTTTACTCCCCGGTTTGCTCCGGTTCCGGGCTTTTCCGGTCCGGTTTTCCGGTTCCGGTCCAGTTCCGGTCCGGTTTGGCCATCCCTAGTTGTGAGTGTAGATGGTTTGATAGGAGAGAAAAAGTGGGGTCGGGAATAGTTAGTGGGTAATTGTTGTGTGTATGACATGTGGGGTAAGCATAAAAAAGCTTTCTTTTTTTAGGTTTTGATGTTTAAAATGAGACACCTAAAATGGAAAATTTTGAAGTTTAAAATGTGACGGAGGGAGTATAAGCTTCTCATGCAAGTGAACAAGATTTAATAAGACTTTAATAAGACTTACGGGAACTATCTGGTCGATTCATAGATAGATATGCAAAAAGGATTGCCAGTAATATGACGAGCGCAATTATCTGCAACATCAAGTAGAATTGTTACTTTATAAGTGAACTGTCTTTGCACACATGAAGATAAAGAAATTAAGACTGAAAGATTCTTCTTTTTTCTAATACGAATTCTCACCAGAGTTGAACTGTATGTTGAATCGCTCTCAATTATGTATGATTTCCTGACAGAAGTTAAAAAGTGGTGATCAGACACTCAAAAACTCAACTTTTCACAAGATGAAACATAGAGGTTATGAACAAAATATGGAATCGTCAGAGTACCTCTTGCTTAGGGTTCCAGAGTCTCGGCATGTTTTCTGAATTGCATCGAGCCTACTCAATGTCTTTGTAGCATTAGGATCATTCATGTCAACCTACATAGTCAATGCAGCACTCCATAATTAGTGCAATTAGAAATTCCTGCCCTAAATAATCCCAAAATAATAATCCCTCCATCCCATAACAAGTGAGACCAAAACTGAATGCACGGGGATTAAGAGAAGGTAGTATAATATTGATAGTGGGGGAAGTGTTGTGAGTATGAAAAGTAAAGTATGAGAGAGAAAGTGAGGTAGAGAATAGTTAGTGGATTGTTGTTGTGAGTATGACAAGTGGGTCCCATTAAATAAGATAATAGTTGGCTATTTTGGGAATTCACTTATTGTGGGACGGACCAAAAGGGAAATAAGTCTCACTTGTTATGGGACTGAGAGAGTATATGGCAGGGAGTGCAACCAGAAATTCCAAATGTTCAGATTAAGGAGTCCTTTTTTTTTGGCATGGTAATAACTTTGCTTGTAGATGTATGTCTCCACAAGATTTTAAAAGTTGTAATGTGGTTAATTTGATAAATTCCCTCACTAATTTTTACTAGTTGGCAGAGCCAATACTAGTCATATTAGTAGTAGCATTAGACTATAAATAAAGATATAAGTCGCGATAGTGAAAGAATATCATCGAGCATAAGCTTGTGAGTCTTGTGCGTTTCCACCAAACTTCCCAAAGGTTGCACCTGGTTCCCCATCGCATCAATATTTACCCCTGTCTGAATAATTGCAACTTTAATTGTGGAAGCACGCACGTCTGAATGTAAGAATTAAATAAGAGACATTAAAGGCTTCAACTGCAATCAAGGGAGTACTTCAACAATCCTTTTTCTTATTACCTCCGTCCCAGAAAGTTAGTCCCACTTTTTTGGTTGTGAACTTGAAACAACTTTGAGCAATAATGTAGCTCAACCTAAAAAGGAGAGCCCGTGGTCTTCATAAATAGTAGCTCAATGTAATCTTTGACTCAATACAATGCCAACTGTGAACCTTATATATGTACTAAGTGTCCGGCTAACGTATTCCATAAAGGGCAACTCTTTATGTATCCGACATTAGAAAGCTTTTGTCAGGATTCTACTTGCTTACGTAGGGAATCATAACAATATCGTAGTAAATGGAAAGGCTTCTAAAAGAAGGGAGCTTAATAAGCGAGAAGAGTAGATGTTAGCGTTTGCCATGCATTGAAAGTCAAGCATGCTGTCTACTTAATCAAATAGCTAATAGAATCTACCAGTAGAACTTAATAATTGTTAATGGCATACCTTGGACTTAAGCATGGAAGAAAAGTCATAGAAAGCCCCATACACGTCTGCCATTGTTTTTGTCCGGTCGATAATTTTAGCGGTAAGACCTAGAAAAGAGACCCCATCCATCAATATTACAAGAGGAATAAACACAGTTTCATGGTAGATAGGAGATGATAACAATTACAAGCAACTAGGAGTTGAAATAACAAGACCCCGAGACTTGGAATCACAGATTCAATATGCAGATTCTAATCAAATTAAGTCACTAGAACGAAGGGAAATGATGGAGCAATCATTAAAACTCACAGCCAGAAACCTTACCACGTCTCATCTTCACAACTCCTCTGAAGACTTCAATGTTATTGTAACATAAAGCTAGTGTTCCAATTGACATGATCTAGTAATGTATAACACCAAATTAGAAGCATATTAACTTAAGGCACTGCATATAAGAAAATAATGAGTCCTTAGTCCTGAAACTGAATACATGTGAACAGAAAAAAGAAAACTAAAGTGAACAGAAAAAGACACCATTAATTCCCAGCATTAATGCAATAAAAGTTGTGGCACACATGCTTGTGAGATTATATTCAACAAGATTAAAGTTTGATATTCTACTTCCTCCATCCCAAAATGAAGGTTAACAAAAAAGGAGGAAGGCTAAACTGAATACATCTGGCCTTTACAATAGACTGAATATAGATGGCTTTGCGGCCACTTCTCTCTCTCTCTCTCACACACACACTCACACACACACACAATATTTCATTTAATTGTAAAGAAACCACCGAAAAAGACCTCGGAGCTCGGACCACAAAACGGATAGCAAACATGAACAAATGGCCTTTACAAACTTTAGCAGCAATATTTTTCTGGATTAACACCTTACAAAAGGAAGAGAAGAATGAGAGGAATAGTTTCAACCAAAATCAAGAATTTAGACTAAAGTAGATTAAAAAACCAAACTTCAGATAAAGACATGTAGTAGGAAATAGGGTTCAATATGTAACCAGGAATAAGGAAAGCGAGTTAACCGTCAGGTATTATAATTTACTAGTTATTATTTATTTTTTTATAAGAAATTTACTAGTAGTTATCAAAAGGTAGATTTTACGAGAGGATGACTATTAAAAATTTCAGATAGCTCAAATCCAAATCCGGATGTGAATATCCAATTTATAGAGCAAAGGATTCAGGACACATAGGCACATCACTGAAATGGTTTGCAAATAAATCCATTTTCTCCATTCCAAGTTCCCATTGTTATCATTGTGAAATTTTTCAACATATAAAAAGAGCAATACATTCTCATCTGCGATGCATGCCATCAACCAAGCCCAATGCTTTTGCAACTGTTCTATGGTACCAAAACAGCTGTTTTCAATATGCAATTATGGGCTTCTTATCAAACACATTAGGAATTTTCAGATAGATAATGTCGGTGTATGGAGTTCCTATTTGATGAGGGCTCAAATTATTGGCAATTAAGAGAAACTGAAAGCCCTAGAGCTAGAAGAACCTCATAAAGATGTACCTGTGGTATGGCACAAAACTTGAATATTGCTGGATCTCGTAAGTCACTCATGTAGTTCAAACAATCCTCTGCATGTATTAAAGCATTTGTAACCATGTCATTTAGACACTGCACAGCCTTGGTTGAGTTTTCTTCATACTTCAAGTCCTGAATTTGACAATTTAAATACATGATTAAAAGGATGTCCCTTACATAAAAATTAGCAATGCTCTATGACCACAATGTTATACGTGTTCAGAAGTTTGAGACAAGAAATTGGCCAAGTTCATAAGGCTCAAGCCTCTCTACGGCAAAAAGGGTCGATGATCGCCGCTTACCCTGCAAGGGGAACCTGGTTCGACCATTCAAACCCCAAGACGCCTACGAGTCCAGAATGAATGGAACATTCGAGGTAAATTTGTGACCAAACAAACGGAAGAAACAAACCTCAAGTTTATTGGCATATTTACTCCAAATCTGCCGAGGCCAAAACATGCGTGACTTTGGTATCTCGTTTATGTCTTCCAGATAATCTCGAATGATGTTTGTTTTCTGCCATACAGTTCAAATGTTTATTAGGTAAGAATTTGAGTTCCGAAGACTACCCAAAAAAAAGGAAGGAGAAAAAAGTTAAAAGAAATGGCTATTTGTGTAAAAAAAAAGTACCTGGAGGAACAATCCCATAGAATTGGAGAGAGAATCTGGAAATAAAATTTCTTTGCCAGCGGCATGAAAGAGCTTTGACAAGCCTAATCCAACAAGTCCTGCAACGTAGTGGCAGTACTCATCATAGTCATCAATTGTTTCCACCTGCAGATAAACATAAACAATCATTTCTTATTCTTTATAACAGTTATTTCAAATTCTTTATAACAGTTGCAAGTACCTTCAATAACTCTTCTAGTTTTATTTATCCTAAACATTGACTGAGCTCTGCTATATGTGTCAGATTCTACAAATCATTCTCATGTTACAGTACAAACTATAGTGAATTTGATCTTTTTCCATCATTTGCATACATTCGACAAGAAACATATGAGATAGGCGCATTGGTGAGTTTGATAAAGACCTCAAGCTAACACAGGCGTGTGGTGGTGGTGATTGGGTGGGGTGGGGGGGGAGTTGAGGGCTGTGCGCCTGTGTGTCTTAGTTTGTTAGAGAGATAGATTGACTGAGAACAGTTCCTATGCATGTATTTTGTTAGTATGTTTGCGACAGAACGGTATAATGAAATTACTTTATCTATATTGACGACTCCATACAAAGTGCACATCAAGCAGGAGCATGAAGTTATGATCATGTTCAAGCATCTATATTGTTTCAGCTGTGATGATAACAATAGTCCTACGAATACGTGCGATAAGCATGACGAAAATGGAAAGAAATGACACTATAACTTTTTTCCCCATGCCATCTACCTAATGATGATCATCTCATCCCATCCATTGTAAAGGATACCAGAGACAAACAACAGTCAACAGTACAAGTGAAATCATTTGTTTACTAGAGATGTTAATATCTACCTCCTTGCATATGAATTTTGCCATTCCTGCCCCCATTCTCATGGTAATATCCTCAATTGCCTCCTGATAACTGCAGAATGATTGGAGTACAGTAGGTCAATTATTTGTCTACACTTGAACAAGAACATGCCCCAATCGCTCCAAATACTCTAAGATACAAAAGAAAATCAACTATATTCAGAAGTTAATAGCAACACTAGCTAACACTCAGATTAAAATGCACATAATTGTTACTGTGGCATGTGTTTAAAACCATAACAGAAAAACATTGTTCTAGACAGACAGATGTGATCTTTATAAAGTTAATATAACGTATGTACAGCTTTTGTAAACCTGCAAAAAAATTATATTTTAGGGCCTAGTGTTTTAGATCATTCAAATACAAACAATGTAACTTTGGAAAATAGTGTTAATGAAGTGGTAATATCCTAGACATATGTATTAGTGCAAAACACGATTCCCGATTAACCACTATGGTAGAGTAAGATTGATCATGTGATAATTGATAAAGTCTGAGGTTCCATCCCAAAACCAATTGGCAATGAGAGGAGTACCCCAGGATCTTTATATAATCAATGCATGGCTAGTTAATTCCCGATGTGGGATAATGTCTCTAACAATAATCAGAACTGAGTAACACAATGTAATACTTTATTTTATGATAAAACGTGAAGGTGAAACTCAATGGGGATACTAGCAATCACCTAATATTTATTTTAGCATAAAACCAAATCTACGGACAAAACTGACTCTTTTAAGTAAAAGCATATTGCAGAGTCAATGGAAAACAGCCACAGTACAAAAATTATGGGCCATCGAGTGTGAGCACAGCCATGAAAGATTCTCCACAATCAGTTCACACACGGATCACAGAGATTAACGCCATAGGAATCCCCATAAAATGGGGATTGTTGTTTAATAATCCACCTCCTTAAACAAATATTCAAGAAAAAGTTATTTTGAGATAAGAAATTTGGTATACACTTAGTTGATTAGACTACAGAAGCATCCGGCCTTCATCGAGATGTAGGTACAGCTAGATCTTTGTTATTTCTCTCCATATGTAACACTCATGAACGGTAGAGTCACGGTAACCCAGGCTTCTCTTAATACCCACTACCTTTTTCCTAACAATTAGACGAAATTCCCACTTCAATAGAACCGAACAAGAACATATATGTATTTTCCCTTCATTATTTTTTTTTTTTTTTTTTAAATGAACAAATGAATAACATGTTCTTTTGATCATCGTTGGTGTTATCTGGGAAAAGGTGAGGGAAGCTAGCTTTCTCCCAGACGTGTGATCGTTTGCCTATTTTGATTTCTCAAGAAAAGTTTTAAACCCGCAAAGCTTAATTTAATGAATGTAGAAACAGTTGCTATGCAATTTTACCCGCTTCCAAGCTCCAGAAAGGCAGTAGACACGTGATGGAACTGGTCCATGAGAACTTTATACTCCTTCGTACCGCCTTAAGAAAAAAGGATAACAGGGATTAGCTGGGAGTTAGATGTTTGGTAGTAAAGGGTGACAAAAATGTCATATAAGAAGCTCCAAGCAAAAAACAGTGAAGCATTTTAAGAGCAACGGTTACATAAGCAGGGAAAGAGATTAAAAGTAATACCTGATGAAAAAGATGAAGAGCTTTCATTATGGACTAAAATTGGTCAGAGTTACGTGGATGGCTGGTGATGGTATTATTAAATACTTCCCGCTGGAAATCCAATGAAACTCTTAATTGATTGCATTCTTAACAGGGGGAAGGGAAAGTCGTACGATTTCTAATAGCTATGGGAAGTTATTATCCCATGTAACGGATGGAGAATGAATGAAATCTTTAGGTGGCAAATCAATCATCCCTATCTCTACACTCTAGTTCTTACACTCTAACTTTGTTTATTGGTAGTCGAGAGCATTGGGGTACAGTTAATTCAAGCAAAAATATGCATGGGTCGCAGAAATTTCAATAATCCAACGGTAGGCCACCTTTGAGCAGCATGATAAACCTCTGATTGATCGTGGTTTAGCGCATGCATTCTGAAGTTGCATGATTGACTACTCCAATCTCAAAATAAGTATCCAGTATTCTTTTAGACCGTTCTATATAAAGTGTCCACCTCGTAAACTTTTTCGTTCATTATTGGACGGTCTTTTTACCAGTTTACTCTAAATTGATTCCTTCTTTACTTAATGAGCTGACTCCAACATGGGCAGCATTTGAAAAACATTACATACAAATATTTATAATGGTGTCAATTCACTTTTATTAATTCAAGTGCCAGGTCAAATAGGACACTTACTTTGAAATAGAGGAAGTAATAGTTAGGCCAACATAGGTGCTCGAGTAACAAATATAGATACAAAAAAGTTAGAGAATATGAACAAAAACCAATTAAAACTAGAACAAATGCAAGTTTCAATGGTCCAGAAGATTGGCTTTTAATCCCTCTGCCGAACCAAGAAAACAAACTATGCTCAGCCTGACATGAAAAACAACATTGGATTTTAAGCCACAGTCCATGCTAGTTTTGGGTCACTATTGGATCATGCACAGTATTATCTTAATTTTATCTGCACAAGTGACAAGCTAAAGTAAAAAAAAAAATTGTCACCAAGGCGTGGAAGCTGCCTAGGAATGTGGGGATAGGTTGACAATTTATGACTTCCCAAGGAAAGACGTTGTTCACACATTATTTTAATTTCTTTTGAATCTGTGGCTAAAAAAATTGAAGTAATGAAACTAATTTTTCGAACTCAAGTCTTGAACAGAATATCATTCATAAACATTGTTTTCCAGTGAGGGATCCAGGAAAATGACAAAAAAGAATAGATGGGTAACAAGACTAAACTCACATGCGAAATGCCAGTCACGATCATAGATATGCCTATGGAAGGCCATAAGGATAGGTACTTTAACCTCAGTAGCTATGCTTGTATCATCCTCTGTTTGTAAGAAAAGAAAGAAAAATAAGTATGATAAGTGGAAGTCAAGTTAAGTCATCATTTAAGTACTACAGCAACTAAGTATAATGGGTAAACAAAGATAAATATAGGAGGAAGTGAACTCAAGTATCATTCAGTTTGTACCTAAATCAAGTATGGGTTCTGCACATATATCATCAATTTCAAATATCAGGAATCTAATTACTGGTGCCTCGACAAGTTCAAGACCTTTGGGAACTTACTTTCAATGGGACTGGCTTTGTCGCACAGAAGCCTAGTACAAAGGAAAATGGAAAGCAAGAGACAGAAAATAAAGTTTTGAGTTCTGATTATCTATATTTCTGTAAGTATAACTGAAAGCAGCAAGTCGTAGAACCTAGATAAGGCAATTAAGCACAACCAATTAATGTAATATATAGACATTCGTTCCCCAATTATCAAAAGAAAATGGAAACATTCAACTGTAAGAAACCGAACTGATCTGCATTGCATAGCAATGAGATCTAAAGCTTAGAAATTAGCAGCAATAGTAAGATATAAACTTATAGTAAAGAACATACCGACAGTATCTAGGGCTCGAAGAACCAGATAAAAGATGCATACCTGCATAGTGAAGAATACTAACGTGAGAAATAGGGGAAGTTTTCAGTTATAGAGTAGTAAGTAGTAGAAAAAACAAATCAATATAGGGAATAGAGCTAGTACCAGCAAGATTAAAATTGCTTACTACAAATACATATATTTTTTTAATAAAAAAGTTGAACCATTGCATTAAAAAAAATATTAAATCAATCGTTAGAAGAAGAATCAGGCCAATAATTAGGATATATTCTGAGTAAATTAGTCTTTCATTTTATTTTATTTTTGGTACAATTTAGTCTTCCATTGAAGGCAAATGAAAGGCTATTGTAAGAAGTCCCGCAGAATTGAGAATGAAGCTGTAGATACACACACACACACACACATATAAAACTTGGTGTTACAAGTGTTCCCACTATGGCACTATGCGTGGGGTCCAGGGAAGGATCTGGGCCCAAATGTGAGTGTATAGGTGTGTGTGTGTGTGCGTAAAGATATATAATCATTGTGCTCCTCAATCAAATTGGGGATTCCATAACGAGATCCAACGTGGAATACATCCTAAAAATTTCATTCAGTTATCCCAGAAGGTCAATGGTTTAGTCTACCAGTCCTACTCTTCCCGGAAAACAACCAACTATTGACCATCATGCCAGACTATTTGAGGCAATGCAACTGTTATAGAAGTTTTTGCTTCTTCAGATTCATGTTATTCTTCAACATAACCACATGAGAGAAGTGTAACACTTGCGCATGATATGTAGGAACCAAGCTAATATATAGTCAGGTAAATTGCTCAAACTATTGAACTTTTGAAGTTTGACCCCATGTGCCAATATGAAAAGTCGCCCATGTGCCTACAGTCTCGTATGTAAGAGAAACATAGATCTGATCCGCGGAGATTTGCGAGGTTTACGACATAGTTTAGGCTCTTACCTTTTTGTTTCGTATCAAATTTAAGCAAAACATAATTCCAGTTCCTAACAATTTAGAAGCAAAAAGATATTCTAGAAGACTTAAACTGCAAAATTCTAAGAGTTTCCAAGTTTGATCGCGTGTGTCAATATCAAAGGTCGTTGCATTTGTATGTAGTCACATGAGTAAGAACTCGCTGGTGGATTAAGCCTTTATCCCCCAAACGTCATTAAACTCGAGGTTTAATGCATATAAGGTTCGTTTCTATTCATATCATAATATAAGACATTTTTACTATCTTGAACAAGGACTAACTCCTGTCGTGGATCGAACGAAAGGAGCCCCTCATGCAACAATGGTAACTACAAGACGGATAATACATACAAACTAAAATTAAGGCACCAAAAGGTTGAAGCCTAAGATACAACAATTCGTATCATGAAAATAGAGTTTCTAAAAAAACAATAAAACCTACATGGCATTCATCAAACACGTATACACACAAATCAAACAAATACAAATTCACATCTTTGATGAAAACAATTGAAAATGAAAAAATACTTAATCATAACAACATTAATATTCATAAACACAAATTCTAACCAACAACTACGCGAGAATTTCAAAATTTCATAAAACTTTATGCTTTTTCTCCCTACTTCTTGATTAATTATCGTTTAAGCGTATCCAACAACACAATTTTTTGTAATCTCAATTTATTGAGATTACAAACAATTGTGTTGTTGAGATTTTTATTAGTTTTTATGTTGTTTAATAAATTCTCTCTTTTGTAGAGATCCTTTGATTCTCTCCTCAGTGAGAGCCGTAGATTTCTCTCCCCAGTGAGAGCCTGTGTTTATGTTTGTTGTTTCGTTTATTTGTTGTTTTTTGTATCTTCTAATGGCGAAAAATCTCGTAGAATTTCACAATGAAGTAGAAGTCTTTGTTCTTACTTCACAGAGATGTTTCGTGAATTTTGAGATGTTTGGAGGGCGTTTCTTCGTCAACCCGGATTCTCTAACGTATGGACTCAAAGCAACATCTTATCAAGTGAGGGACCTCTTAAATGCCAGATTGAGGCAGTTTCCAAATTTTATTTGGATTAGAATCCGTAAGTCTCAAGATTTAGATCGAAATAAACTTTGTTGTAGGTTTAGAGACGAAACTACTTTTGATATTTTAGATGACCTCCAACTTTTGTGGTGTGCCATCTCTTTTATTATTATTGTGAATGAAATTAATTTTTGTCGTTCAAAAGAAAAACACTACGCGAGAATTTCATAATTTCGGTTGCGCCAATATTAGCAAAATAATACGAATAGAAAACTTACAGCATCACGAAGCTCGGTACCTAGCTGTTGAATAACGAGGGCAAAGCTTCGAGAAACTTTGTGAAGCATGGAGTAACAGAATCCCCAATGTGGCTCAGGAGGGATCTGCTTCTCAGCTCGCTTGACCGCCATTTTCATCTTCAACAACGGGTAGAAATCATCCGGATGCTTCAAAATCGCCTTCAAACTCCCCATTATTTTTTTCTTCTACCGCTCCTGAATTCCGTCGATTCAAATCAAAGAAATCGAAAATGAAATTGAGATTGAATTTTAACACAACAATCAGAGAATTGAAATGAGGAATACGGAGGTGCAGATTACTTGATTGGAGAAGGAATCGAGATTGGTCAAGATTTGTTAGTTTTGTGGGGATTGATTAAGATTTGTTATAAGAGAATCTGTACGTAATGGATTACAGTTGGAATTAACGAAGAGGAGGGAGATTCGTGATATAAAAAAAATACTTCCTCCGTCCCGTTTCAAATTGCAAATACAAGGTTGACACCGGGATCAAGGAAAAAAGTGAAAAAGATGATGTGTTGTGAGTGTTGAATGTTGAGTGAGAGAGAGAAAGTGTGGTAGAAAATAGTTAATGGGTTAATGGATGTGAGTGTGCAAGTGGGTTAAAACTTGCCATTTTTGGATTTTACAATTTTAGTTGGGACACCCTTTTGACAAGGTTTGCAATTTGAAATGGGACGGAGGGAGTAAGGATTTCGTATAAATAAATTAAGTAATTAATTTATGAGCGGGCCTCGGGCGGCCGCACCCTGTGCGGCGCCGACCATGCCCTTTTTTTTGTTTTTTTTTTGTTTTTTTGTTTTTTTTTTTTGCTCCCACAACCTTTTTTCCTCCCACCAAAAGTATCACTTCTTATAACGAAATGTAACACTTTTGTTTTTCAAATGTAACACTTTTTTTTTCAAAAATGTACCACAATTTTGATGTAATAGATTAAAGATAACATAAAAATTAACGACTAAATTAATGTAACACTTTTTATAAAGGAATGTAACATTCTTTTTTCAAATGTAACACTTTTTTTTCAAAATGTACCACCCATACTTTTTTTCCTCCCAACAAAAGTAACACTTATTATAACAATAACACTTTTTTATTCAAAATGTAACACTTTTTAAAAAAAAAAAATGTACCACAATTTTGCTACAATAGATAAAAGATAACATAAAGATTGACAACTAAATTAATGTAACACTTTTTATAAGGGAATTTAACACTCATTTTTTCAAATGTAACATTTTTTTTCTCCGAAAATAACATAGGATTGACAACTAAACTAATGTTACATTTTATAAAAAATGAATGTAACATGTTTTTTCTCAATTGTAACAGTTTATATTCCTTAATGTAACATTATATATGAAATGTAACAATTTTTTATTGAGAAAGTAACAATTGAAATGCAAACCCTTTTTTTTTTTTTGTAAAACTGATGTTACATTTGACAGTAGAAAAAAGTGTTACTTTTTGAAGATGAAAGTGTTACTTTTATCAGAACAGAGTGTTACATTTCAGCTGGCAAGCACCTCAAACTTTTTTATGTGTAAAAAAATGTTTAAAAAAAAAAAAAAACCAAACCATATCATGACCTATGTAGTTTTATTCGTCTCGTCGAGACGAACACAACGGTATTTTTAAATTTTTTTTCTGAGTTATAAATCTCAAGATATAGCATTTTAAAGTTGATGAGGTTTTTTTTTTTTTTAGGACACGTGTCACTCAGGGAGAGGGGGAAGGAGCGGGGCGGGTCGGCCGGGTCGGCCCATGGGCCAGGCCCGCCGCACGCCATGCGGCAGCCATTCCTAAGAATTCGTCTTAATTTAAAAGTAATGTGCATGAAGAAGGTGTATGAGGCCCAGATTTATTTGGTTTTCTGACCTGGAAAGCGAGTTGCTACTTTGAATGAAATCGTTGGTTTACATCGCTGGGGGCATACATAGTTATATATCACCGGTGGTTATGAAACGCCTTCTTCATGTCTATAATATAATAATTATATCTGAATTCTTGGTCCCGCCTAGACACTAAACTCAGTTGCGGCGCCTAGCAACCGTCCAGCGCTTTTTAAAACTTGTATATAACCAAGCGCCCAAGTGGACCAATTATTAAAATTGTATTATTTCCGTCTTTATTTTTCAAGAGTTTTATTTTTCTTAGACGACCTAGGTCTCGTTTGGTAGCTTGATAGGATTAGCCTGTATTAATAGTCGGAAGATTATTAATCGTGAGATTAATTACACCACTTTTTTATGGGTAGATATGAAGGGGGTTAGAGGGGATACGAATGGATAAGAAGCTTATTCTAATTGTACCTAGGATTATTAATCGGATTGCATTTAGTTTACCAAACACCAAGATTATTGGACTAATAATCATATCCAGCTCTAATCAGGCTACCAAACGAGCACCGTGTAAAACAAGGTTTACAGTTTCTTTTTCTTTTTTTTTTAAATAAGTTTTTCGTAAGACTGACTTAAAAAAAATGGTATGTTTCAAATAAAAATTCTCATTGACAAATTATATTACTAAGAAGTTGTGCCTTAAATATTAGAGATCTACACCGGGCTATGGGGGCAAGATGCGGCTGCATTGCCATAGCATGCATCGCGGAACGAGAGCGCATGGTGTGCACATTTTGACTATTTTGAGAAAAACGAAGTTTCAGAAAGGCCAAGCGGACTAAGTACGCAGCCGTATAGAAATGCTATGGGCCGCACTAGCACATAGATTTTTACTTCTGTGTGGAATACATGGGCGGACCTCCAGTATATGGAGGGGTGCTAGCGCACCTACTCAACTTTCATTTTTAAGAAGAAAAAAAAAATATTCAGGATATATAATAAAATTGCACTTGTGAACAAAAGTTTTTGTATGGTTGAAATGCAGATTTATTTACGCACAAAAGGTAGTGGGTTCAAATCTCACTCTCTTTTCTTCTCTTCCATTTTTAAATGATTTTTTCCTTCTCAATCTAACAAGGGTTAAAACTTAAGGTTATAGACAAAATTCTTATCTTTTGATTTTGATGACGCCCTGGAAATCTGGGGTCATGGAGATATAACTCCGGTTTGATTGTCTCCTGTTCCTGACCACAACACAGACAAGAACGCAATTAAGACCAGAGCCGTGTTTGAATCCGGCTTAGGCCCTCGGGTGTGAGAGTAAGATATCTGAGGAAAACCTAAGAAGAAAGATCAGTGAAGACCTTATGTGTGTGATTAAAATAGAGTACGTACCTGGCTCATGGGGGCGGAAGGAAGTATTTATATGGGCAGATGAGGGGGATAGGTCCAACTAAAAGCTTTTACATTAAATATTGATTTACAAACAAGCATTTGATATTCCATTAGTGCTCAATCTATCTCAAAATGAAATAACCGTCCATTTTTTTGTTACTGAAAAAAAAAATCTTATATATTGTATATATATTAAAGTTGGTGAAGAGTGTTATGGTGTTGCCATGTGGACAAATCATGGGGAAATGAAGCATTTGGTGATACCACATCAAATCCACCCTAATAAATAAGTGACTTTTTTTTCTATTAGCTAATAGTATTAGATAATAATATTAGTCATTATATAGGGTAACTATTATTGTTAACTATTATAATAAATAATACTTATAATAGTAATAGTTACTATAATAAGTAACTATTACTTATAATAGTAATAGTTACTATAATAGTAACTATTATAAGTAACTATTACTTATAATAATAATAGTTAACTACAATAGTTAACTATAAAAATAACTATTATAAGTAACTATTATTTATATTACTAAGTAACTATTATAATATAAGTAATTATTATTTATAATAGTAATAGTTACTATAATAGTTTTACTATTATAAGTAATAGTTACTTATTATAGTAACTATTACTATTATAATAGTTATCATAGAAATTAACTATTATATCTAACTATTAATAGTTAACTATTTATTTAATAATTATATTTAACTATTTAAAGTTAACTATTATAGTTAAAAATTATACAACTATTATAATTGATGATTAACTAATATTATTAAATAAAATTATAAAAGAATAAAATTTGTAAATTAGTACCCGTGCTACCCACTAGTGGATAGTCAAGACAATTGAGTAATACTCTATCAGTTCCAAAAAAGATATTCTCACTTTCAATAATAAATTTTAGAATTGCATAGGGATAGCTAGACATTCATAAATTAAAATCAAAGTTTAATTTTGTTTACTATTCAATTTTGTTTACTTTAAAAGTCAAAAAAATCAAAGTGAGGCTATCTTTTTAGTTAGAACGAAGGGAGTTAAAGATACTCCCTCCATCCCATACTTATTACTACCAAATGGGAATGAACGGGGGATTAAGAAAATATATTAGAAAAATATGAAGAATCACAGCAAAATAGAAGTCATTGTTTGTGTGTAAAGCTGCTTCATTTCATTACTAGATGGACAATTTATACATATTACATGGTGAAGAAAACAAGGGTAGAGATAAGGATAGGAATGACTTTTCAATGAACCTGACTGTCAACCTTTCTATTTGGACTTGGACTAGTAAATACATGAATCAGACTAGACTAAATCCTTCACTCCCCCTTAAGTTGGCGCATGAAGATTTCGAATGCCCAGCTTGCCCACAAGAAATCGAAAACGATCAGCCCCTAAGGCCTTAGTAAAAAGGTCTGCCACTTGGAATTCTGTGGAAATTTTCCGAGGTAAAATTTCTTTAGACTCCACTCGTTCACGAACAAAGTAGCAATCCATCTCAACATGCTTAGTGCGCTCGTGAAAAACTGGATTATTCGCTATATGACATGCAGCTTGAGTTGAGTTTCCAAATCAAATACACGGTACCCCTTTTGTGCATTAGGGTATCCGACAAAAACACAGGGTCTTCCTCTTGTCCCGAACTTATCTCCCCCTTTCTTGTTATCTCGTGCATAAACCAAACACCCAAATATACGTAAATGATCATAAGAAGGTTTTCTTTGTAATAAAACCTCATAAGGTGTTTTATGCTTGAGAACTTTTGAGGGTAATCGATTGATAATATATACTGCAGTTAAAACACACTCTCCCCAAAAATCAATTGGTAAACCTCCTTCAAAGCGTAACGCTCTCGCTACCTCAAGTATGTGTCTATGCTTTCTCTCAACCACCCCATTTTGTTGTGGCGTATCTGTGCAAGATGTCTCTAAGACAATACCATTTGCAGCATAATAATCCATCATGTAATTTGATTGAAATTCTTCTCCATTATCTGCTCTAATGCGTTTCACCTTTTTTCCAAATTGCGTGTGCATCATATTGCAAAACATGGTCAAGTAGTGACCTACTTCAGATTTATATTTCATTAAAAACACCCATGCACTTCTACTATAATCATCAACCACAGAAAGAAAATAACGTGCACCGGAAAATGAAGCTTTTCTATAACCACCCCAAATGTCACAATGTATCAACTCAAAACAATCGTTTGTTTGTATAGAGCTACTAGGAAAAGGAAGCCTAGTCTGTTTAGCTCTCAAACATGAATCACAGTGTTCATCATTGTGTCTAATATTCTTGTTCAAAACATTAACATGCTGAAACTTCAATCTTGATGCATGTCCTAATCTCTTGTGCCAAATTGCCGGATCACTAGTAACAGTCATTGCCATACCTTTATTCACCATCATCGGCTCCAAGTAATATAGACCATTGTAGTGCCTACCCACTCCAATCAGGCTCCTCGAAGGTAAGTCCTGCACAACACAAAAATCCGAAAAAAAATGTAAGAGCACAATTTAAATCCTTCGTCAATCTGCTTACTAAAAGTAAATTACACTCGAAATTTGGTATATTTAAAACACGATCAATTTTCAGTCCGTTAGGCAGATTAGTATTTCCGATACTTCTGACTGGTATGGTTTCACCATTAGGAATTTTGACTGGCAATGCCGTCCCATGTTCTGTTTGATTTTCAAGAACCTCACTATTGTACGTAATGTGTTCAGTCGCCCCGGAATCAATTATCCAGGATTTCATTAACCCCATCTTACCAGCCATGTTGACAGTGGGAGCACTTTCAACTTGTGTTGCCTGGGATATCTCAGCATTATTGCTGAAGAACTTTGCTAATTTTTCACATTGTTCAGCTGTGAGTCCGGGGATGGGAGCCATGGTGCTAGGGCTGGCAGCTACATTAGCGACTTTGGGCACAATATTGGGCTTTCCACGTTCTCCGCCTTTGCTTCCTTGCCGAGATCCCTTTCCCCAGTTAGGAGGATATCCGATGATTTCAAAGCACCCATCTATGGTATGGCCTAATTTTCCGCAGTGTGAACATTTGGATCTTTCTCTCCTAGCTCGCCTTCGATCTCCACTTTCCTTCTCTTGATGTTGCGTAGTTTGAAAAGCTGCTGCCTCCATGTTTGGTCTCCTAGCAGCAGTTACTTGCTTCTGCTTTTCATCCTCAGCAACCAAATGATAAAACCGACATTCTCTCTTGTCGTGTGAGAGTCAATGCTTGTTTCAGTTCATAGGCTCTAGGTGCACTTACGTTTCCAAATCGTTCTTGTAAGTCTTCCCAAATCTCCTGTGCAGTCCTTGCATGCTTGACACTAATGCGTATTTCCTTCTCCATCGAACTGTGCAGCCACCCCCTTACTATGGCATTGCATCGTTTCCAGAGTGCTAATTCAGGCGAGTCTTCATCAGGCATCGGTATCGATCCGTCAACGAAACCAATTTTATTCTTGGCAAAAAGGGAATTGCTCATCTCATCAACCCAATCTGCGTAGTTCCCGTCATGTAGAAGATCGCTCACATAAATATGACCTGGGTTATCAGATGCATGAATATAATAGGGTGACATCACGTCCACAATGATCGAACCGGCAGAGCTGCCTTCGGTCTCATCTTTGCCAGCTTTTGTCATTGTGAATGATGGGTATTTGTGAGAATAAGAAGTTTATAATTGCGGAAGCTAACTGCCGTTTACCAGCTCTGATGCCATGAAGAATCACAGCAAAATAGAAGTCATTGTTTGTGTGTAAAGCTGCTTCATTTCATTACTAGATGGACAATTTATACATATTACATGGTGAAGAAAACAAGGGTAGAGATAAGGATAGGAATGACTTTTCAATGAACCTGACTGTCAACCTTTCTATTTGGACTTGGACTAGTAAATACATGAATCAGACTAGACTAAATCCTTCAAAATAAGTATTGTGATTTGTGAGTGGTGGGTATGAAAGAGAAAATATGTTAGTGGATAGTTGTTGCGAGTGGATAGGAAAGAAAAAAGTGAACATTTTGCAATAAGTAGCGATAAATATGGGACGGAGGGAGTATTCACTATGATAGTGTTATTATACATAAGAATGGGTTTCCGAAAGCATAATCTCAAGAATGGACAGATCTAGCTAGGGTTCTCAGTTCTCACATTAACACTTCTGCAAAGATACATGATGAGAAGTAAAGTTCACATAGCTTGGTAGTAATGTTTATCAGCTTCCCATGTAAACGACTTCCGAGAAGTGCGAAAGCGGCTACTTTCTGATCTATGCACAGATAGATATGCACATAGGATTGCCAAGAAGATGAAGACCACAATTATCTGCATCATGAAGTAGAGCATTATAACAATTCACAAGAAAAACAAGAAACTTGGGTTGAAAGAAAGCATATATACTCTCTCCGTCCCGCGATAAATGTCAGAGTTGACAAGTTAATATTTTTAAACTCTTTTTGATGTTTTATAGTTTGCCCTTAAAATGGTAGTAGTTCATGTTTATCATACTTGTGCATCACATGCCTAGCCCTTTCTTTCAAAGGTCACATGAGGGAGATCAGAACACTTTGTATTCTATTTTTGAAAAAATGTGAGAATTTATTTAGGGACAACCCAAAACGAAAAGTGCGACAAAGATCAAAACCTGGTATGAAAATGGAAACAAAGATTTTAAAAAAATACTGAGGGATTTTTTTTTTTTTTTTTTTTTAATGTGATTCTTACCAGAGTTAAACTGTATTTTGCTTTGCTCCCGATAATGTAAGATTTCCTGGCAGAGGTTAAAAGTGTCAGGGCGAACAAAGACCAAAACCTAGTATGAAAGAAACATAGAATCAAAAAAAAAAAAAAAAAACCTTTCATTCAGGGTTCCGGAGTCTTGGCAAGTTTTCATGATTGCATCGATCCTGCTCAATGTCAGTGTAGCATTGGGATCACTCATATCAACCTATCAATAAAACATTTTTTCAATCAGTACCACCAGAAAATGATAAAGTCTGAGGTTCCATCCCAAAACCAATTGGCAATGGGAGGAGTAGCCCAGGATCTTTATATAGTCAAGGCTTGGCTAGTTAATTCCCGATGTGGGATAATGTCTCTAACAAAAAATTCAATAACTCCAGAATAAATATAGGCAGAGCAGGGCATATGATCACAGTTGAAATATTTGTGTTGCTTCCGTAGAATAGACTCTTTTTGAGAACTTGATAAAAACTTTGTCGACACAAGATTTTTATAAGTTGTAGTGAGTTTCCAGTGATTTAATCTATTTATCTAAAACAGAATAAATATTTGATGAATATCAATACGATTTAAGAGCGGATTGAAGTAACACTTAGTTCTCCCTCTAAGCATGCATTTGAGGAGTTCTTTCTATAAAAGCCAGCTTTTTAAAGCATACTTAAGTGCCACAGAGAGCTGTCACTGTAACATAGCGATGCATCATCACCAAGTATACAGATAAATACTCCCTCCGTCCCACCACAAGTTAACTTTTTGGGCACGAAGATTAAGAAAAGCAGTATAATATCAATAGTGGAGGTGTCGTGAGTATGAAAAGTAAATAGGAGAATGAGTGGTAAGAATAGTAAGTGGATTGTTGTTGTATGAGAAATGGGTGCCATTGAATAAAAAATTATTAGAGATTTTTCATTTTGGGCGGTCTCAATTGTGGTGGGACGGACAAAAAAGAAAAGAAGTCTCAATTGTGGTGGTACGGAGGGAGTATAATATATTATAGGCTTTGGAAGCCCAGGCTGAACCTTCTTTTAATCCAAGTGAAAGTGTCCTTGCTAGATTTAAGTATTAGTGATATTTTATTTTTAACTGTATTATTAGTAAATAGAAATGAAAAGAGTAATTCAACAGTATAAGAACTTCTTTTATTGGGATTTACCTTGTTGCATTGGAAATCAACAGTAGTACAGAAAATGATTTTTTTTTTTCTTTCTGAAAGAAGGATGCTTACAATGAGTAAATAGAATACTCCCTCCGTCCCAAAATGATCTTCACGTTTGACTATTCAAACTTTTTAAGGATATGAACACTTGCTTTGCTAGCCATGTTTTGTTTATGCACTTTTAAGCTTAAATTGTAGAAATGTGAAGAACTTTTTGGGACAACGAGAAATGGCAAATGAGAAGATCATTTTGGGACGGAGGGAGTATATGATAGCTTTTGCTTTGTAAAGTAGCTAATAAAACTACTCCCTCTATCCCTAAATGAATGTCCTTTCCAAGAAATTTTTGTCCCTAAATGAATGTCTTTTTCAAGAATTTTTTTGTCCCAAAATGAATGTCTTTTTGAAAATAACTTTGTCTCTACATGTTTTTTTTTTTCAAAAAATAAAATAAAAATCATTAGTCTTTTTCTACATGCAAAACTAAATGTTTAAGAAGTGGATAACATGAATGAATATGTATCTTTGCCACTAAAATGCATGAAAAATGAAAAAAAAAAATTATGTTCCTTAAAATGAAATTTGGACATTCATTTAGGGACGGAGGTAGAAGTACTTATTGAAGTTGGTAAATGTTAAGGTATACTCTACCTTGGACTTCAGCATGGAAGCAAAATCATAGAAAGCCCCATAGACGTCTGCAATTGTTTTTGTTTGGTAGATAAATTTAGCTGCAAGACCTAAAAAAGGAGACCCACCCAGAATATTAGAAGATGAATAAATGCAATTTCCGTGCTTTATGCTACTTGATATTTAAAAAGGAAAAAAAAAAAAAAAAAACTGGGAGCCGAAATAACTAGACTACAAGATTGGGAATTATACAATCAATATCCTCTACAGATATACTCCTAAACCACAGGTTATCTTCAGACACTTGAACCATACAAAGAGTTCTGACTAGATAGACATTAATGTTTGGTCAAAGTTCACCTGTTTTGACCATCGAAAATCAGATAGGACTATCTTTCTGGGACGGAGGGAGTATTCAACAGCCATATCCATCGGGGTGTGAAATATAAATTTACTTATGGTAGTTTGCAACCATGTCACTAGAAGTTAAAGCAACCTTATATCCATAATAAAGTGGCATAATACCAAAAAAAAAAACTCTGATAAAATAAAGTCACTTTAGATTTCGGAAATGGGGGGGGGGGGTTCATAATCAGTGTAAACCCACAAACAGAAATCTTACCACGTCTTATCCCCACAACCCCTCTGAAGACTTGAATGTTATTGTAACACAAAGCTACTGTTCCAAATGCCATGATCTGGTAAATCATTACAACAAATCATACTCATGTTAACATAAACACATTAAATTTATGTATATATTGTATCCTTTAAACCTGAAACTGAATGCATTGAACAGAAAAAAGACAGTTAATCAGCATTAATACACTAAAAGTTGTGGCACACGTGCTGGTGAGATGATATTCTATGATTTATCAAGGTATCATCGCAAGGAATGAGAATATCGCCCAAGTAGAAAAGAAGGAAGGTTAAACTGAATTCATAGTAGGGATCAAACTTTCTTTTTTATTACCTGGATGCAAATAATTAATATTTGTAGAACGAATTTAGCGCACTCATAAAGACAACAGCTAAGTTATCTTGTTTTACACGTCTAACTTGTAGAAATTTTCTATAACTGCTCAAACTCCACAGTGAATATACCATGTCATGCAGGCGCATCAACTTATAGAGAAATTAGACTATTACTACCTCCGTCCCAAAATAATTGTCCAAAAAGATTTCAAATATACTCTTGATCATATGATCAAATTTAATAAAGATATACCAGTGGTGCAGCAAGAAACTTCATTAGTACTGGATCTCGCAATTCAGACATGTACTTCAAAGTATCCTCTACATCTATCAAAGCATTTGTAACCATGTCATTCAGGCATTGTAAAGCCTTGGTTGAGTTTTCTTCATTCTTAAAGTCCTGAATTTGACGATTTACAACACTTGATTAAAAGAAGAAAAATCGGTGTAAGAAAATTTGGGGAAGA
Source organism: Campanula takesimana (assembly GCA_026119855.1). Taxonomy (NCBI): domain Eukaryota; kingdom Viridiplantae; phylum Streptophyta; class Magnoliopsida; order Asterales; family Campanulaceae; genus Campanula; species Campanula takesimana. Next base: position 187,867 of record JAOWBW010000097.1, on the reverse strand, counting down.
ATACAAAATATATATATATATATATATATATATATATATATATAGAAAAAATAAACCTCAAGTTTATAGGCATATTTACTCCAGATCTCGCGAGGCCAAAACATGCGTGACTTTGGTTTCTCATTTATGTCTTCTAGATAATCTCTAATAATGTTTGCTTTCTGCCATATATTGCAAAATTAAAAGGTAAGAATCAGAGTTTCAAACAATACTTATGAAAAAGAAAAACGAAAAAATAGGTTAACAACTATGGCCTATTTGTGTGTCCAAAATAAAATACCTGGAGAAACAATCCCAGTGAATTGGAGAGATTGTCTGGAACTAAATTTTCGTTGCCATTGTCATGAAAGATCTTTGACAAACCTATTACAACAAGTCCAGATACATAGTGACAGTACTCATCATAGTCATCAAGTGTTTCAACCTGCAAATAAAGAAAACCAATTGTTTCTTATTCTCTTGCGGTGTTTGCGCATCTTCTTCCTTTTCAGCAAGGCTTTGGAACTCGGCCCGAAATTTAGTGAGCATGACTTTTCAGCTTTGTAAAATATTTGAACTTAGATACTAATAATTTCTATTCTGTACTACTTTATACTGCCTCTGTCCCGAAATGATCTTCTCATTTGCCATTTTTCTTTGTCCCAAAAAATGCTTCCCATTTCTCCAATTTGAGCTTAAATGTGCATAAACACAACATGGCTAGTGAAGCAAGTGTTCATACCCTTAAAAAGTTTGAATAGTCAAATGTGACGATCATTTTGGGACGGAGTGAGTATATTACATCAATTGCTCCCTCAATAATAAAGCAAAGTAACCAAATACTCCAACTTGTAGCTACTCAATAGTTTCATGCTTCCTGTTCCGCATCAACTTGTTTGATTAACATGAAGAAAATGGAAGAAGTGACCACTCTTAACTTTTTCCCCATGCCATCTATGCAATAATGATCTTCTCATTCCATCCAAGGCTAATGTAACAACCGGCCCTTTTTGGCCAAATATTTATTTTTGCAAACTCTTTATTAATTAGTTATTATGTTGGGCTTAGTTAATTAAGAATTGGTGTTGGACTTAAACCCGGGCCCAAGTAAATTAAAACCGTTGAAATTAGGGAATCCTTTTAAATTAGGGAATTGGAAAACCTAACCATAAATACTTTAGAGACCCTAACATTATCATCAGTTTATCACAAAGAAAAAAAAAAAAAAAAAAAAAAAAACGTGAAAGAGGGTGAGAACGGCAGAGAGGCGCCGCACAGAGAGAGGGATCGGGTAGGAGAAAGGGAGAAAGAGAGAAGGTTGGAGATTGATCTTCAAGGTAAACCCTAAACCTTCCTAACCTTTTCTTATTCATCTTTGATTAATGAAATCATTAGAAAATCATGGTTGGGGAACCCTAAATTGAGAAGTGATGAACTAGGGTTTGAGTAATATGGATTAAGAAGGAGAAGAAGATGATTTATGTGTGTGTGTGTGTGCGTGAAGCATGTGTGTGTGTGCGTGAAGTGTGTGTGTCCAGTGTGTGTGTGCGTTATGTATGAACTGGGTGTGTGCGTTAGGTGTGTGTTCTGTGTGTGTGTGTTTGGTGTTATGCGTTTGGGAACACAAATAACGGGTAGAACGAACCCTAACAAAGAGTTTAAGATGATGAACTCGTGAAGTTAAGAAAGTAAAATAAAGCCTAATGGGGACGGAGAATTAAAGTAATCCATGTTCCTAAGAAAGCCGTGTTTGCGTGTTTGTAGATTTTGCACGTGAATTTGCTAAGCGAAGACTGCAAGGCTAAGGTAAGGGATTACGATCCTTAGTTCTTGATGTCTCTATCCTTTAATGTAGGATTCCTATATGTTCTTTCATGAGTAGTTACCTAGTGGCGGTAACATTTGAATTCTTAAAAGTTGTGAACGCCTTTTGAATGTTCCTACCCCTTGACATGTTTTAAATCAACGGGTACCAAAAACATATCTTTGAAATTGTATGGTGTTCTCGTACCTTGAACACTAAGTTGAAACTTTGCTATATCTTAATGTGGTATAGACATTCGCTTACTTTGCTATATCTTAATGTGGTATAGACATTCGCTTACTTCGCTATATCTTAATGTGGTATAGACGGACTAAGTAGGTTAGTCTAGTTTGAAATGAAAAAGAACTAGACTTTGGTACTGCTTAAATGAAGTAGTTGATTATCATGATAAATCTTACTTAAATGCCCTGATCAGGCATTGCACCTGAAATGGTGACGTTATCTTGGAATTGACGGACTTGAAAGTAAATGCCACATTCATTTTTGAAAAGTTTATTAGTTAACTGCTTTTGAATCTTAAAGGTTAACTTATTATTTATGAAAACCTATCTTTGAAAATATTATTATTGGTTCGTTCTTCCGGTCATCTCTCCTTAGTACCCGGAGAGATCCCGTATGAACTTACTGAGCATTGTTCGCTCACCCCTTCCATAATAATTGTTCTCCAGGATATAAATAGGAGAAGGTCTCGAAGGACAAAAGAGGAGTTGTTGAGGTGATAATGAAGACCCTTGATGACGAAGTTTAAGAAGTTTTAGTAGTAGTCAGAATGGATTGTTATGAATGTTTATTTTGAATGTTGGTTATGTCTAGCCGTTGGAGTTTTAAAAGACAGTTAAATTCGCTTCCGTTATTTATTTTGAATAGTGGTTAGAGATACTAGCCGTTGATGTTTGAATTATCGTTTAAGACCGTTGTTTTCCCGCGTTTGGGGACGGATTTTATTAAAGGATATTATATTATATTACTCCGAAATTCGGGGTGTTACAGTTGGTAATCAGAGCTCCGGTTTAGGTTTACATGGGAGACTATAGAAAGAAGTTAAGACTATGAGGATAAATAGTACTTAACATAGATTGGGCTTTAGAACTCTGATAAGGAAGATAGTACCTTTGAGGAAACTTTCTAAATTAGGAAACTTTCTAAATTGAGGAACTTTCCAAATAAGGAAACTTACTATTTTGGGAAAGAACCTAAGATAAGAAACGCCTTTTTATGTCTTTCTTTTATATGCTTAAGATGACGGTTATTTGACTTTAAGTATGTGATTCTAACGTTGATTGTGTCGAAATTATAGGAAATGGACGGACTTAAGGACAAAATGATGAAGAATTTGAGGCATAAGACACCAAAGGAAAGGGCAGCTCTGAGGCATGCATGGACTGTTAGAAAGCTCAAGAAGCAGCTTAAACATGAAAAGAAGAAAACAGACTCTACATTTGAGCGATGGATGTATACTAGGGAAAGGTGGCATAAAGCGGTAGATGAAGTGGAGAAGCTAAAAGAGGCTATGAATAAGCAGGACGTGTATGAAGCCTCGATAAGGGAAGAATATTACAGAAATTACTACAAAGTCCCAGAACTTGAGGAAGCACCCAATGTGGGGGAAATGGGAGCCAATGAGGAGATAGAGGAACTAGAAGAGGAAGAAGCTGTAGAGATAGAGGTCATAGTGGAGGGCAACGAGGCTGCCCCAATTGTGATCGAAGATGAGGAAGAACTGGAGGAAGCACCGGTTCGTAGGCCGAGAGGAAGGCCAAGAGGTTCAAAGAGTGCACCAAGGGTCCCTAGTGGAAGACCTAGGGGAAGGCCTAGGAAGAATGTAGGCCGTGATTGAGGAACGAAATTTAGAGTTATTTTATTCTTAGTATTAATAGCTAGCTTAGTCAGTTGGATTCTTTTAGTAGAACTCTCGTTTTGTTTGGATTCCAAAATTCTTTTAATAAAATTATTGAAGTTATTTTAGCATATAGTCTTGTCAATTGTTTTGTTTTAAAATTGTGGCAAACGAACTAATTAAAACAAGAAACAGTGGTCAAATGAAAAGATCATGAATGAAATTGGCTTAGTGAAACAGCCAAGTGAAAGTTAGTTTCGGTCAGAGTAGAATGATTGAAACAAGCATAAGCGGCCTAATGAAATGGCCAAGGCAAAGAAGAACCAAAGAAATCTTTTGAAATGAATGTATAATTGGTCGGGGAAGACGGCCAAATATAACCGAAAGTATGGTCTAGTGAAATGACCTATGAAAGTAAATCACGATTTATAGAAAGAAATAATAAAGATAGGGGTATAATGAGACCCAAGAAATGTAGTAAAATTTACTATAATAAGAAAGTGTTGGCTTAGTAAACGGCCATAGGTCTAAGTGAATGACCCTTATTTAAATAACAAGCCTAGTAAGGCGACCTCAGTGTATGTTGTGATAGTAAAAGTATAAAGTACGCGAGAGCGTGTAAAACGTTTTGTATTCGCAGTATTAATAGATATCCTGTTATCCTCAGATGTCGAGGAACAACAGAAGGAGCAATGCCGGAAACGATGGTGGTCAAGATCCCAACATGACCAATTTACTACAGACCTTAGCTCAGACAATGGCTGGAATCGGCCAAGTAGTGCAAGGATTGGCAGCTCAGCAGCAGCAACCACAACCTCAACCAGTGACACAGAGAGATCCTCTTGAGTCGTTTCAGAAAAGAAACCCGGAGTCATTCTCTGGAGAGCCAAAAGATAAGCCAGAGGATTGGATAAAAGATATGGAGAAGATTTTTGAGACGTTGACTTGCACAACAGAACAACAAGTGGTATTCGCAACGATCATGTTTAAAGGAAAGGCTCTTAAATGGTGGGAAGCCGAAAAGAGAGCATCAGCTGCGCGTGGAGATGAGGCCTTCACGTGGAACAGGTTTAAGACGGTGTTTTATGAGAAGTATTACCCCGCAAGTGTCCGCAATGAGAAAGTAGCGGAGTTCCTGATGCTGACTCAGGGTAGCATGACCGTAGATGATTACTGCGCTAAGTTCACAGAGCTGCTGGAATTCGCTCCGACTTTCTTTGATAACGAGGGGCAGAAAGCCCGTAAGTTTGAAGCGGGATTGAGTGACCGCATAAGGTTCAGGATTACACCTTTAATGCTGCCAACATACAGTGACATTGTGGACCGGGCAAGGTTGGTAGAGAAAGAATCTGATAATTACCGCAGCAAGAAAGAGGAAAAGAAGAAAGCCATTTAAAAGGAATCGACTGGATGGAAAGGAAGTTCCGGAGGATGGAACCGAGATAGGGGTAACAAGCGAAAAGCCAGTGATGATAATCGTGGGAAAGAAGGTGCTGGGAATAAGTATCAGAACAAGGGCTACAATAACCGCCGAGATGGAGACAAAAATGATGCTCGTGATAAGGGGACGGGCGAGAAGTGTCAGTCCTGCCAGGGAAGGCACAAAACCGAAGACTGCTGGTTCAAGGAAAAGAAATGCTACAACTGCGACAAGATGGGACACCCGTATTGGAAATGCCCAGAACCAAAGAAGAACAACAATGCACAGGGAGCTAAGGATGGCGACAAGGACAAGGGTGGAGGCCGTGGTCGTGTGTTCACTATGACGGCTAGAGATGCAAGAGCTTCAAACGATCTGGTAGCAGGTACTCTTCGACTCTGCCTTCGAAATGTATATGCTTTGATTGATACGGGCGCTACGCACTCCGTTATTAGTACGCGAGTGGCGAAACAAATGAATTTGAAATCTGAAGAATTAGAGACACCTCTAGTGATAGATACACCTACTAGAGAATCGATTCCTATTGTGTCTATATATAGAAAGTGCCCGTTAAGCATAGGCGAAATGGAACTAGAGGTTGATTTGATCGAATTAGAGATGGGAGAGTTCGATGTAATCTTAGGAATGGACTGGTTAGCTGCATACCATGCCCATGTTGACTGTTTCAAGAAGGAAGTTCACTTTAGGTTGCCATCTGGTGAAGAGTTTCGTTTTCAAGGCATGAAGCCTAGAACCAGATTGGACTTCATCTCTGTGATGAGGGCTCGCAGGTTGCTAAGGAAAGGATGTGAGGGGTTTTTGGCTTACGTTGGAAAAACCGATAGTGGAGAGATTAGTATAGAATCTTTGTCAGTAGTTAGAGAATTTACAGATGTGTTTCCAGAGGAATTGCCTGGTATACCACCAGAGAGGGAAGTGGAGTTCTCTATCGATTTGGCACCAGAAACCGCGCCAATATCAAAGGCACCTTACAGAATGGCTCCGGCAGAATTGAAAGAGCTAAAAGAGCAACTACAAGAACTGTTGGATAAGGGTTTGATTAGACCAAGTGTATCGCCATGGGGTGCACCTGTATTATTCGTGAAGAAGAAGGATGGGTCAATGAGAATGTGTATCGACTATAGAGAACTGAACCGCGTGACGGTGAGGAATCAGTACCCATTGCCAAGGATAGATGACTTATTTGACCAACTTCGGGGAGCGTGTTACTTTTCGAAGATAGATTTGAGGTCTGGTTATCATCAGTTGAGGGTGAAAAAGGAAGATATTGCGAAGACGGCCTTTAGGACAAGGTATGGTCACTACGAGTTTTTGGTGATGCCTTTTGGGTTGACTAATGCGCCTGCTGCATTTATGGAATTGATGAATAGGGTATTTCAGGAATTCCTAGACAAATGTGTTATAGTCTTCATTGATGATATCCTAGTCTACTCAAGGACTAAGGAGGAGCACGAGGGGCATTTGAGGTTAGTATTACAAATCTTAAAGGAACAACAATTGTATGCTAAGTTCAAGAAGTGCGAATTCTGGTTGGAAAAAGTAGCGTTCTTAGGCCATGTTATATCTAAGGAGGGGGTAGAAGTGGACCCGACAAAGATAGAGGCTATCGTGAACTGGGAGAGGCCTACTACTGTTAGTGAAATAAGGAGCTTTTTGGGTTTGGCTGGTTACTATAGGAGATTCGTTGAAGGTTTCTCTAAATTATCTGTGCCATTGACAAGACTGACTCAAAAAGGAGTAAAATACGTTTGGTCAGAGGAGTTTTCAAGAGTTGAAGCGACGATTGGTGTCTGCACCCGTTCTTACGTTACCTTCTGGATCAGACGGGTTTGTAATTTATAGCGATGCGTCGATTAAGGGATTAGGCTGCGTGTTAATGCAGAGTGACAAGGTTATAGCCTATGCATCGAGACAATTGAAGGTCCATGAAAAGAACTACCCGACTCATGATTTAGAATTAGCCGCGGTAGTATTTGCATTGAAGATTTGGAGACATTACTTATATGGGACGACATGCCAAATTTATACGGATCATAAGAGTCTTAAGTACATCTTTACTCAGAAAGAGCTTAACATGAGGCAAAGGCGATGGCTCGAATTATTAAAAGACTATGATTGTGAAATCTTATATCATCCTGGGAAAGCCAATAAGGTGGCGGATGCGCTAAGTAGGAAGAATCATGGAACCCTAGCGACGTTAAAGCCTAAGGAGGTAAGTACGTGGAGTCGTATTGAGATGTTAGGCGTGAAGGTAAGAGTTCAAGGCTATATGGCACATTTGAGTGTACAGCCTACGCTGTTGGATAGAATCAAAATAGCACAAGTAACTGATGAAGAAGTAAGCAAAGTACGTGCAAACTTAGTGGAAGGAAAATGGAAGGACTTTCGTATGGGAGAAGACGGGATTGTGAGGTACCAATCAAGGATTTGGGTGCCAAGCAACGAAGACATCAAAAGAGAGATTTTAAATGAAGCCCATTGTTCGAGGTTTTCTGTGCATCCGGGAAGCACAAAAATGTATAGAGATCTGAGGGAATCTTATTGGTGGAACCATATGAAGGGAGATGTGGCAGAATTCGTGTCAAGATGTTTAGTTTGTCAACAAGTAAAAAGTGAGCATCAAAGGCCTGCAGGACTATTACAGTCGTTACCTATCCCCGAGTGGAAGTGGGAACACATAGCTATGGATCTAGTGGTTGGATTACCGAAGACGTTGAAAGGGTATAACGCAATTTGGGTGATAGTAGATAGGCTCACTAAATCGGCCCATTTTCTGGCAATCAAGGTGACAGATTCGCTAGAAAAGATGGCTAAGTTGTATATTGATGAGATTGTAAGGTTGCATGGAATACCGGTGTCAATAGTGTCTGATAGAGATGCGCGATTCACGTCAAAATTTTGGAAAAGTTTGCAACAAGCTTTAGGGACAGAGTTGACAATGAGTACAGCTTTTCACCCGCAGACCGATGGACAGTCAGAAAGAACTATCCAAACGTTGGAGGATATGCTACGAGCTACATCTTTAGATTGGCAAGGGACTTGGGATGAACATTTGCCATTGGTAGAGTTCGCATATAATAACAGTTTCCATGGACGAAGTGGGTGAAAGGAAGTTGACTGGACCAGAAATTGTCCAAGTGACGGCGGACAAGGTACAACAGATAAGAAATTGGCTTTTGACTGCGCAGAGCAGACAGAAATCCTATGCTGATCGTAGAAGACGTGACTTAGAATTTCAAATCGGGGATCGAGTATTTTTGAAGATCTCGCCAACAAAAGGAATTATGAGATTTGGTATTCGCGGGAAGTTGAGCCCGAGGTACGTGGGGCCGTTCGAAATTTTGGAAAGAGTTGGGGCAGTAGCTTATAAGTTAGCCCTACCGCCTGTACTAGCGGGAGTACATAATGTGTTCCATGTATCGATGTTAAGGAAGTACATTTCCGACCCAAGCCATGTGATCGAGTATAAGCAGCTTAGAGTTCGAGCTGATTTAAGCTATGATGAAAGGCCCGTAAAGGTTGTCGACCGCAAGGATCAGATTTTAAGGAAAAGGGTGATTCCTTATGTAAAAGTGCAATGGAGCAACCATACAGAAAGAGAAGCTACATGGGAGCTCGAGAGCGAGATGCGAGAAACGTATCCCGACCTATTTTCAGAATGACGAGTTCGGTTTGGAGGACCAAACCCTTTTAAGGAGGTAAGAATGTAACAACCGGCCCTTTTTGGCCAAATATTTATTTTTGTAAACTCTTTATTAATTAGTTATTATGTTGGGCTTAGTTAATTAAGAATTGGTGTTGGACTTAAACCCGGGCCCAAGTAAATTAAAACCGTTGAAATTAGGGAATCCTTTTAAATTAGGGAATTGGAAACCCTAACCCATAAATACTTTAGAGACCCTAATATTATCATCAGTTTATCACAAAGAAAAAAAAAACGTGAAAGTGGGTGAGAACGGCAGAGAGGCGCCGCACAGAGAGAGGGATCGGGTAGGAGAAAGGGAGAAAGAGAGAAGGTTGGAGATTGATCTTCAAGGTAAACCCTAAACCTTCCTAACCTTTTCTTATTCATCTTTGATTAATGAAATCATTAGAAAATCATGGTTGGGGAACCCTAAATTGAGAAGTGATGAACTAGGGTTTGAGTAATATGGATTAAGAAGGAGAAGAAGATGATTTATGTGTGTGTGTGTGTGCGTGAAGCATGTGTGTGTGTGCGTGAAGTGTGTGTGTCCAGTGTGTGTGTGCGTTATGTATGAACTGGGTGTGTGCGTTAGGTGTGTGTTCTCTGTGTGTGTGTGTTTGGTGTTATGCGTGTATGTGTGTGTGTTTTAAAAGGGGAAAACAGTGTGTGTGACGTACTGTGAACAGTGATTTTACGTGCTGTGAACAGTGATTTTTACGTGCTGTGAACAGTGATTTTTACGCGGTGTGAATAGTGTTCTGTGAATAGTAATTTCATAAGCTGGGAATAGTGTTTTAATTAGGATTAATGCAATCCTAAAACTTATTACTTGGAATTGAATTAATATAACCCTAAGGGTATTTTAGTAATCCGAAAGGGGTATTTTGGGAACACAAATAACGGGTAGAACGAACCCTAACAAAGAGTTTAAGATGATGAACTCGTGAAGTTAAGAAAGTAAAATAAAGCCTAATGGGGACGGAGAATTAAAGTAATCCATGTTCCTAAGAAAGCCGTGTTTGCGTGTTTGTAGATTTTGCACGTGAATTTGCTAAGCGAAGACTGCAAGGCTAAGGTAAGGGATTACGATCCTTAGTTCTTGATGTCTCTATCCTTTAATGTAGGATTCCTATATGTTCTTTCATGAGTAGTTACCTAGTGGCGGTAACATTTGAATTCTTAAAAGTTGTGAACGCCTTTTGAATGTTCCTACCCCTTGACATGTTTTAAATCAACGGGTACCAAAAACATATCTTTGAAATTGTATGGTGTTCTCGTACCTTGAACACTAAGTTGAAACTTTGCTATATCTTAATGTGGTATAGACATTCGCTTACTTTGCTATATCTTAATGTGGTATAGACATTCGCTTACTTCGCTATATCTTAATGTGGTATAGACGGACTAAGTAGGTTAGTCTAGTTTGAAATGAAAAAGAACTAGACTTTGGTACTGCTTAAATGAAGTAGTTGATTATCATGATAAATCTTACTTAAATGCCCTGATCAGGCATTGCACCTGAAATGGTGACGTTATCTTGGAATTGACGGACTTGAAAGTAAATGCCACATTCATTTTTGAAAAGTTTATTAGTTAACTGCTTTTGAATCTTAAAGGTTAACTTATTATTTATGAAAACCTATCTTTGAAAATATTATTATTGGTTCGTTCTTCCGGTCATCTCTCCTTAGTACCCGGAGAGATCCCGTATGAACTTACTGAGCATTGTTCGCTCACCCCTTCCATAATAATTGTTCTCCAGGATATAAATAGGAGAAGGTCTCGAAGGACAAAAGAGGAGTTGTTGAGGTGATAATGAAGACCCTTGATGACGAAGTTTAAGAAGTTTTAGTAGTAGTCAGAATGGATTGTTATGAATGTTTATTTTGAATGTTGGTTATGTCTAGCCGTTGGAGTTTTAAAAGACAGTTAAATTCGCTTCCGTTATTTATTTTGAATAGTGGTTAGAGATACTAGCCGTTGATGTTTGAATTATCGTTTAAGACCGTTGTTTTCCCGCGTTTGGGGACGGATTTTATTAAAGGATATTATATTATATTACTCCGAAATTCGGGGTGTTACAGCTAATGGATCCCAAAAGAAGCGAAACAAATACAAGTGAATCATTTGTACGTTTACTAGAGATTTTATTATGTACCTCCTTGCATATAAATTTTGCCATTCCTGCCCCCATTCTTTTGGTAATATCCGTAATTACCTCCTGGTAACTGCAAAATACAATCAACTGTAAGTAGTTACACAAGCGTACAAACATGCCACAATTATTTTAAATAGTTCAAATATATAAGAAAATCAACCATATTCCGAAATTAGTAATACCTAACTAAGGTTCAGTTAAATCTAATATAATTCTTCGTGCATGCATGCATTTAAATCAACATGATACATATACATACATATATATATATACACACACATATATATACACACACATACATATATACACACATACATATATATGTATGTATAGGTTCTGCTACAACTTTATTAAACACTCCTGAGCTATGAAGTCACTGCAATCCTCTCTTATAACTTCACTATTTTTCCCTAATTGCTACAACTTTGTTATTTGTATCATCCCGTCAGTCAAACAAACAAATGAAAAGCATGTTCTTTTAATAATCTTCTGCCCAATTGATTCCTAAACAAATCATTCAAAACTTAATATATGAGAGGTACAAAGTTGCTGTGCAAAGTTTACCTGCTTCCAAGCTCCAGAAAGGCACGAGAAACATGATGGAACTGGTCCATGAGAATCTCGTATCGTGTACCTCTACCACCTTACAAAAAAAAAAAAGAAAAACAATAATTATCTGGAAGCAAATAAGTTTCGTAGCAAAGAGTGAGTGAAAGTCATATAAGAAAAAACTCCAAACAAGAAATAGTGAAGCATTTTAAAAGTAAAGCTTACATAAGCAGGGAAAAAACTTAAATTAGAACAATAAACAGGACACAGATCTTGCAATTTATGAAGGACTAACGTTGTTGTCTTTTTGAGCTAAATTTCTACTATGTGGTTCATTCAAAATGTGTTTTGATTTCACTCTCTCTTAAAGGCTAATTAATAAGTAATGTAAAACGTGTATTCATGAAAGTTTCACTAGAAAAAGAATGAAGTACTGAAACTAGTTAATTAAACTCAGTGTCAGTCACAAAAGGCTTTTCAAGGGACCCATAAAATGACGAATAAATTGGTAATAAGGGTAAACTCACATGCGAAGTGCCAATCAGGATCATAGATATGACGATGGAAGCCCAAAAGTATAGGTACTTTAACCTCAGGAGATATGCTCGTATCATCCTCTGTCCAAAGGGGGAAAAATACTAAGATGGGTGACAAATCAAGTCATCAAGTAGTAACTAAGTAGAAAAAATAGGTAGATAATAAAAAGATAGGAGAAAGTAAAATCAAGTCATACTACAGTTTGTACCTAGATTAAGCATGTTGTTCTGCTTATATATCATCAATTTTTAAATAACGGGAATCTCATTACTGGTGCGGTGGTGTCCCTTATAAAGATCTCAAGACCTTTGAAAACATGCTTTCAACAGCAATGCCATTGCCGCACAGAAGGCTATTACTAACGAAAAGAGAAAGCGAGAGAAAATAAAGTTTGTGCTCCGAGTCATCAAACTTTCCCACTCAAGAGTTTATCATCTATAATGCGGAATAATTGAAAGATGCAAGTGGGAGAATCTGGATAAGGAATTTAAGCAACGCATATTTATGTAAAATGTAGACATTCATGCTGCAATTGTATAAGGGAAGTAAAAACATTCAACTATATGAAACTGACCTGATATGCACCGCATAGTAATGAGATTTAAGCTTAAAAGATAGCAGTAGCAAGATATAAGTTTGGAGGAAATATAACATACCGACGGTATCAAGGGCTCGAAGAATCAAATAAAAGATGGAAATCTGCAAAGTGGATATAATAATATTAGGGTAGGGGAATTTTTCAGTCATAGACTAGCTGTAGGAAGATCAATTAAATATCGGAGATCGGACATAGAACATATACATACAAATAACATCTCACTAGTTGTTACCAAACAACGGTTTACAGCAGAACATTTATATGCAAAAGGTATATGTAAGAGCTAATCATACATTCTCACTCTCAGGTGGAACAACAAGGCCGATCAAAGAGAAAAGATCTTAAGGTGGATGGATTTAAAAACAGATAAAATTTCATGTATTGTACTTAGATTTTAGCTTTGTTACATTCTTAAGGTTGGTGATGGGTGGGTTCAATCAGGAAATAAATTTGAGTCAGTCAATAAAAAGAACAAAAATAACAGTAAGCAGCTGCGGGGTTTTGGGACCACAACCTCCAAGATTTTCAGCAGCAGCCTTTCCATTAGGCTGGCTTTTCTACTTGCAAATTAATCAAAGTACAATTTATCTATCGAATACATACGTCGTAAATATTTTCTAAAAGAAATCCAGTGTGGGCCATGGCCCACCCTCGCCTGGTCTTAAATCCGCCCCTGTCACTAATATCTTTTTGGTCAGAGGTTGAATAAAATCATCAGAAGAAGTATTAGGCTAAAATATACTCCCTCCGTCCCAAAATGACCTTCGCGTTTGACTATTCAAACTTTTTAAGGAAATGAACACTTGCTTCACTAGCCATGCTTTGTTTAAGCCTAAAATGTAGAAATTTGAAGAACCTTTTGAGACAATGAGAAATGGCAAATGAGAAGATCATTTTGGGACGGAGGGAGTAGAAGACACTCTGAGAAAATTAATCTTTCATTGAAGAGAAGAGAAGAAAATGAAAGACTCTTATAAGTACTCCCATAGAAACGAGAACGAGTTTTGTAATAGAACATGGTAAAGTATTTTCTGCACAAATTCAGTACCAAAACTATGAAATAAACCATTTTCCGAAATGAAAATCAACTTACAGGTTCACGAAACTCAGGGCTGAGCTGGTTAACAATGAGGATGAAGAATCGATGGAGTTTGATGAGAATAGAGTGACAGGAAGAGAATTTCCTGTGTGACTCGCTTGGAATCTGCTTATGCAATTTCTTTACCGCCATTTTCGCCTTCAACCACAGGTATAATTCATCCGGATGCTTCAACATTTCCCCCAAATTCCCCATTGTTTAGCCCTAATTTTTCCAGTCGGGTAAACAACGAGAGCGAATTATATAGAAGATTTCGAAATTTCTCAAATTCAGATTTGAGAGTCAACGCAAAAAACAGGGGGGAAACGTAGTGATGGAGATTAGTCAATTGATGGTGTTTAGGCATGATTTTTGGGAGAGGGAGATTACTTAATTTCAATTTGAGAGGGAATCTAGGAATGTAACGGAAACTGTAGATTAATTAATTTCAGATTGAATCTATCAATAATTGTGGAGATTTAATTGTTTATACAAGGATTATTATTATATAAATTTGAGAACGAAAATGGCGGGAATCACTCTGTTTGAAAAATTGCAAGAAGCTAGAGAATATGCTGGTTTGAAAATCAAGGTTTGTTACTCGGTTACGCCACGTTGAGTACTAGTATACCTAACTTTTTCTTTTTTCTTTTTTCTTTTTTTTCTGAAATCAGTATACCTGGCTTAACTACGTCTCATTTTAAACTTCAATTTTTTTTATTTTGGTTGTCCTATTTTAATGTGATACACATTATATTTCAAGTGATTGCTAGCACACCCTTAGTGGGTGGCTCTCAAATTAATTAGTACTCTTATGCATTCCTCTTGGAGACAGGCCATAAAAAATTGGGTTTTTTATTTCATTAATGATAGATAAATTGCCCTTAGGTTACATCAAATGGCCATGACGGCTACAACTAGGCCTATAAATAGGCTAATACAAATATCCCTAACGGGATTCGAACTCGAGACCTCCGCATGGGAAGCTAATACCGGATACCGCTTGAGCTAGAGCTCTTTGGTAAAAGATGCATTCCTCTTGGAGACAGGCCATTATGTTTACCACGTTTTTTTTTTTTTTTTTTTTTTTTTAAGAGGATCGATAGTGGTTCCCCACTTACCCCCTTATAAAAAAGTTTTTTATATTTCTTTATTTGTGGACCCCACATGTCATACGCACACCAATTATCCACTAACTATTCACGACAAAGACTCATGTGAGAACAAGGGGATCCGTCTCATGGGTGAGACGGGTCGGATCCTTGCCCATGACCCGGTCCATGAACAAGTTCCAAGGCCCATGGGGCATAACACGCCACGTGGCACCCTTTCATATGTTCTTTTTTTTTTTTTTTGCTGCTGCTCCAGGACCCATGGGCGACCCTGCCACGTGGCAGTCTCTCATAGGCCCGGAAAAAAAAAATTAAATTTTTTTTTTATATTTTCATTTTTTGGTTTTTTCGGTTTTTGAAAAGTAATAGTTACTATAACTAAAAGTAACAAACGTGTTACTTATATGTAATAGTTTGTATACAGAAAAGTAATACATATATACAGAAAAGTAATAGTATTTTTTTCTATGTTTTTTTCGTTTGCCAAAAGTAATACTTATTTACAACTAAAATGTAACGAACGTGTTACTTATATGTAATAGGGTTTATACATAATTTGTAATACTGTACACACCCCGCCTTGGACCGCTCACCCCGATTGCACATTTGATCTTGTGTTTCTCCCCATTTTAAGTGTTTCTCGTTAATTTCTGTCATTTTCGTTAAGTTCCTGACTGACTTCGTTAAGTCCAGGGACTAAACTGAATAACAGGGCTGAATTTCTAGTCCATTCTGTCAAAATCGCCTTCTCTGAGTCGCGCGCCTCCGACAGGAGGATCCAGACGCGCGCGCCTCCCGCCCCCAAATCAGGAAGCGCGCGCCTCTGGGCGTCGGTTACAGATTTCTGGCCAGGATTCTCTCCCTTGCTCAATTTAAAGGATTTTGCCCGGGAATGATTTCTTGGTGACTGAGTTTTGGCACCAAAAACATCTCTCTTTTACCTATAAACCCCCCCCCCCCTTTACCTCCATTTTCAAGGACCAAAAGACCTAGACCTTGACCTTGGGCTCTCAATCTTACATTCTCAATAAGACACTAAAATTTCCTACTTTCAAAGCATTTCTCAAAGGATTTCTCCAAGTAATTCAACAAGAAGTGTTTGAAGTCTCTTGAAGTCTAGGTAAAGCTATTTCTTTCCCTTCTCAACTTCATCTATTTTCTCTTTCTTTTTGTTTTATCAAAGTGCAATCACCCAAATCATTTTGGGACATGACTCTAATGATCACCTCATCTCATTGAGGTTGGTTAAGGAGTTATCTCCCACATTCCAAACTCTATTTTAAAACCCCTTTTTATGATTTAAAGAAGAAGAAGAAGAACATTTATCATTTATGTAGATTTTGATCAAGCAAGACCAACTTTAGTTGGGCGGGATGGGTGTTTCGGTACTTCCCATCTCGTAACCTAACCCCCGAACCTTAAAACAAAGAATCTCTGTTTTCGTAATCAAACTTAGGCTATTATCAATAGGTTTTTCTTATGTTCCTCAAAACATAGGTGGCGACTCTAAAAAACAAGTTAGACATCCTAGGGTAACTCACGCGCTCTAGCCAAGCCGTGGTGTCCACCCTGGGGTATCTACAGTGGCGACTCTGTTGGGGACGTTTGAGGGTTAAACTTGCATTCTGATCAAAATCTACATCTATTCTGGGCATTCTGACTCCTGATGGGGGAGGCGCGCGCTTCTGGCCTCTTCAGCCTAAGGCGCGCGCATCCCGCATCAAGGACCAGAATCGCCCGCTTCTTCTTGTTCTTCATCTTCTTCTTCTGCTATTCTCCACTAATCATTTCTGCAGGGGTTACAATATACACATAGGACCAGGGCAATCCCCTGAGTCCATGATCTGACAACCTGACAGGTGTGCCCAGAAGCGCGCGCCTCCCAATAGCATCGCGCCATGCGCGCGCGTCTCGTATCAACACTCAGAGGCGCACGCTTCTGGGTTGGTTCCCAGAACAGAAACAGGTCTCAGAACAGAGCAGTATGATGGGGGTGTGGGCACAGTGGCCTGCATCAGTGGTTATTCTGAACTTCAGACTGTTTTAATTTTATGTTCTATTTTATCGGTCACACGGGTGATTCGAAAGTTGTAATTATGTGCTTATTTGTTTTTTTTATTTCTTTTGAAAAAAAAAAATATTTTGTCACCTGTTAGACCTCACACTACATGCACATATTCCTATGAATTGCTAACTATCGAGTCGCACAAGTCCAACCCCAAACTCGTCGAGGCCCGTCCTAGAAAGTTTCAAGCTCCACTCGACCTTGGCTCTTTCGAAGCGGTAAACCTCAGCCCGTGGCGTAGTTCATGACTACATACCGGGGGTGACCTTTGAGCCTCATATTCAAGCCGAGTACAAGCCACACAATTCTAGTTAGGGTCTAACACTCCGTGACTCAAGTCGGTTTCCATGTACCGAGATTTCCCTAAACTAATGTCTTTAAATCATACATGCCAACTTGTTGAAACGGACGCAATAAAAATCCGTCCCCAAAAGTGGTTATTTTGGACGAAAATAAAAATCTGTCCCCGCATGTATGCTTTACTACATTAATTTAGTTTAATCCCGATACATGTAGGATTCACAAACGCGATGGAATCCGATGAGTATATGGGACCGCGAGATGGTCTATATACTAGTGTGACGATTCCATTATTTTCTTAGAAACCCCAAAAAGGGATCCATTCCCTCCGACTTATAAAAAAAAGAGTATTTTCTTATGTGGTTCGAGTCGTGAGCCCAACTGTGTGTTCTAAGCCTCTTCGTGGACCGCAAGTGTTACTCAAGACTGACAAGGGCCTCTTCTGCAATCTAGGTTCAATTGGTATTTACAGAGTCTACCGGGATTCGGCAAATCGGTTAGTCCGTGAAGAGATCACTCCAACAGCTCCTACATCAACAATGGCCGGCGGCTCCAACACCAACAATACCATGACTCTCGAGCAACTCGCAACCATGGTCCAACTCCTCCAAGAGCAAGTCTCCACCCTTAATAAGGAGGCACAAAGCAAAGACGATATTTGGCAATCCCACCTCGACAGCCAAAGGGAGGCCCACGACGCCGAGATGGAGCTAATGAAAGAAAAGCTCAATAATCTTGCCAAGGGGAAGAGCAAAAATGACGATGACGAATCCGAATGGACCGAAGGTTTGTTCAAAAGTCCTTATGTCAACACCCGCACTAAGAAAATGGGAGAGCCAAGTTCCGAGAACAATGAGCCCAAAATGGTGGATTCTATCATGGCCTACATCGACCAAAAATTCAATAGGCTCAACATGGGGAAAGGCTTCGACACAAGCCTTTATCAATCATCCATCCTCATGAGTACTATGGCCGCTCTTCCTGATAAGTTCAAGATGCCCAACATAAGCAAATTCAAGGGCAACTCTTGTCCTATGGCTCACATTGAGACTTATATTTGGGCAATGGTTCCGAAGAAGGTCTCCCCAAGGTGATGGCTCAATGCTTTCCTCTCACTCTCGAGGGGGCGGCAAAATATTGGTATGCTACTCTCCCGCTCACTGTCCGTCTTGATTGGGACTCCGCCATGCTTGCCTTCAAGAACCAATACCAAGGCAACACCACTCACCGGCCCACAAGGAAAGAGCTAGAGAACACTACTCAACGAGACCACGAGTCCTTCATCGACTTCACAAGGAGATGGAATGATAAACTCTCCGAGATTGTGGAAAGGCCAAATACCAAGGAGCAAATGGACATCTTTCTCAAATGTCTCAAAATTGATCTCCGCACCCACCTAAGTGGGGCTTGCTATGCGGATTTCTCCCAAATGTATGAGGCGGGGGTCCGAATGGACGAGTTGCTCAAAGAGGTCAAGAAAAGTGCTCCTAGCTACCGCTACAAGGCCGCTTCCAACTCCACAAAAGAGGCATCGGTCAACGCCGTCACTATCGACAAGGGAAATTACAAAAAGGTTCCTCCACCCCAAGGGAAGAAGTCTCGAAATGACCGTGTCTACACGCCTCTCCAAGGCATGACTCAAACCGAAGCTTTCGAAGTCCTCAAAGCAAAGGTTCAAGTCGCACCCGTACAAGGGTACCAACCCAAGACGGTCAACCTCAATCATGCTCACCACAATATTGTGGCTACCACCAATATAGTGGCCACACCACCGAGGAATGCTTCGTTCTCCGCAATGTCATTCAAGATCTCATAGACAAGAAAGAATTTGTAGTAACTAATGGCGAACATGTCAATGTAATAGAGATGGGAGAACTCGAGGGGACCACCCATTCAATCCCAATTGTGAATGGGGGCCCCAATGTTATGAATAAACTTGACAATTCTTGTTATGTTGTAACT
Organism: Campanula takesimana; assembly: GCA_026119855.1. Classification (NCBI taxonomy): domain Eukaryota; kingdom Viridiplantae; phylum Streptophyta; class Magnoliopsida; order Asterales; family Campanulaceae; genus Campanula; species Campanula takesimana. The sequence continues at coordinate 168,741 of JAOWBW010000097.1, read as the reverse complement.
TACGATGCGGTAATGAGGGAAGTACTAGACAATAAGAAAAAGAATCAAGATGGGAACGTCAACATGCTAACTCGATCCGGTCGAGTCATAGCAAGCAACCCTTCCACTTCCGCACCAAGCTCCTCGTCTCAAAGGCCGCAATCTCGCGACACTCCCGAAGATCCTCTACTTGTTCAACTAAAGAAAACTCAAGCCAACATCTCTATTTGGGACCTCATCGCATCCTCAAAGAAACACCGAGATCTTGTCATCCGCAATCTCGATGATACATCAATTTCTCCCGATACTACTCCCGAGGACCTCACGGCAATGATCGGCCACATTCATTTTGGCAACGTCATCACCTTTGCCGATATGGACCTTCCACCATTTGGTTCCGACCACAACGAGGCTATTCACCTCAAGGTACGAGCAAGGGGGAGGCCCATCTCAAGAGTCTTAGTGGATGGTGGTTCCGCACTCAACCTCATGCCTGGCAGAATCATGGGCATACTGGGGCTTAAGGATTCCGATTTGAAGCCTTCTACTCAAGTAATCCGAGGTTATGACAGCACCGCCCGTACAGTCATGGGCATGATCGAAATAGACATTGAGTTTGGGAGCATGGTCATGTCCGTTCCATTCCAAGTGCTTGACAACCCGGCCTCGTTCAACTTACTTTTGGGTCGACCATGGATTCACAGTTCTAATGCCGTCCCGTCAACTCTCCATCAATGTGTCAAGATCCGAAATGGTGATGAAATAGTGACCGTCATGGCCGAAAACATCACTATCCACAAAAAAGGTGAGCCCGTCCACCAAGTTCAGCATGGTTTACCAGACTCCACTCTCTCTGGCGTCTCAATCAACGCCATTGACAAAGAAGGGGGAAACGGATCATGGACCCCCAGCAATCACAAAGTCCTTCGCATGATGAGGAATATGGACTACTTCCCTGGTTTAGGCCTAGGGAAATATCAACAAGGAATCCTACATCCTGTGCAAGTCCCATTTGTCAAGAACACATTCGGTTTGGGGTACGAGCCTTCCAGAGAAGACTTGAAACAAGAGCAAGCGATCAAGAATGAAAAGGCACGAGCTCGTAAAGAAGGTCGTCGTTATGAGGTCCCTAATCTAAGGCCTTACCGCAAGACGTTGAATGGCTATTTTGTCCGCCAAGGGGAAGACGTTCCATACATGATCTTTCCCGAGCCATGGGTTAACAATAAGGGTGTCAAAAAGCCCGGTCTCGAAATCTTCTCCGATTGTGAGATCCAGAAATCCGAAAGGGAACCAACTCCCACGTCGCCCCGTGAATGGTGGGGAAGGAAGGTGACTATAGAGTCCGAGAGAGAAATCATCGTGGGGGAAGAACCGACAGATTTAGCCTCCATGTTCGAAGAGCTTGCCATAATGAATGAATGCCAAGTCAACGCCATCCATGACACCGTCATCATGAATGAGACTATCAGTGAGATCCCGCCAAGCTCCGAGTCGATCAACAATTGGTATTCTACGAAAGGGCCCGTGGTATCTGAGGAATTCTTAATCCAAGAAATGGGTTGCATACCCCGCACAGCAACAAAGGAAGAGCGGCTCACACTTACTTTCGAGTCCGAGAGTGTCTTTAATACCCTCACCCAAGAGGATATGGAGGCCATAGCCGAGCGTGTGTTTCCTTTCTTTGCTAATGAAAAATTTGATATTTCTGAGTACCCTGAGATTGCAAATATCATAAATGATGAATTAACTAATAATGAACTTAATGAACAAGTTAATAACGATTCAAATTATGATGAAATAGACCACGAAAACACAACGTACTTAAATGAACTTGCTCAACAGGTCCGTAGTCGTGGTGAAAATGGTCCAGGGGCTGACGAAGAATTGCATGTTGTTAATCTGGGTACCGACGAAGAGCCAAGGGAAACTAAGATCGGAGGCTTCTTCAAGGGGGACGACAGAGACAGATTGACTGCACTACTACGGGAGTTCGTGGATGTGTTCGCATGGTCATACAAAGACATGCCGGGTTTGGACAGAAAGGTAGCGGAGCATAAAATTCCGATCAGAGAAGATGCCAAGCCGGTAAAACAGAAGCTCAGAAAGATCAAGCCATAATGGTCTCTGCAAGTCAAAGAAGAGATCAAGAAGCTCCTCAGTGTGGGTTTCATCAAGGTTATCGAGTATCCGACATGGTTAGCCAACATCAGTCAGAAAGGCAAACGGCAAGGTTCGAGTTTGTGTGGACTTCCAGGATTTGAACAAAGCTTCCCCGAAAGATGATTTTCCACTCCCTAACATCGACATGCTGGTCGACTCCACTGCTGCCTACGAGGTTTGCTCATTCGTGGATGGGTTCGCTGGGTACAATCAGATTCTCATGGCCGAGGAAGATCAACATAAGACAGCCTTCACAACACCGTGGGGTACCTTTTGCTACACAGTCATGCCATTTGGGTTAAGAAATGCTGGGGCTTCCTACCAAAGAGCCGTGACAGACTTGTTCCATGATATGATTCACAAAGAAATTAAGGTCTATGTGGACGACATGATCATTCACTCCAAAGGGACCGATGGTCAACATTTAATCGATCTCCGCAAGTTCTTCGAAAGGCTTCGTCAACACAAGATGAGGCTCAACCCTGCAAAGTGCACGTTCGGGGTTATCCGAGGCAAAGTCCTTGGTTATATGGTCACTGAAAGGGGAATTGAAGTAGATCCCTCCAAAATCAAGGCAATCATTGACATGCCTCCTCCATAGACGCAGAAAGAGATCAAAGGTTTCATGGGCAGACTGCAATACATCAGTCGGTTTGTGCACCAACTCACTTCCATGTGCGAGCCAATCTTCAAGCTACTCAATAAGAATGTGGCTCTAGAATGGACCGACGCGTGCCAAGAAGCATTCGACCAAGTGAAGCATTACTTGACGTGCCCTCCTGTTCTAGTTCCGCCGCACAAGGAAAAGCCTCTTTTGCTCTATCTCACTGTCAATGATAAAGCCCTAGGGGCTATGTTAGCACAAGAGCAACGAGAGTCCACAAAGGAGAATGCCATTTATTTTGTCAGTCGCCGATTTCAAGGAGGCGAAAAGAACTACTCTGTCTTAGAGAAGTCATGTGCATCATTGGTTTTGGTTACTCAAAAGCTCAAACACTATATGGAAGCTTTTCCGATCAAGCTAGTAACAAAGGTGGACCCGCTCCGCTACATCTTCGAGAAGCCTTTCATGTCAACAAGAATAGCCAAATGGTACTTCATGCTCGTCGGCTATGATATCACTTACGTCACACTAAAATCCGTCAGGGGGAAAGTGTTCAGTGACCAGCTTGCCGAATTCCCGTGTGACGAAGTGAAGGGGGAAGACGTACAGTTCCCCGACGAGCATTTAATTTGTACTGCAACCGAGGAAAATAAGTGGCAACTTTTTTTCGATGGCGCCGCCAATAAACACGGTTTTGGTATTGGAGTATTGCTTGTCGATCCAAAGGACATCTACACTCCCATTGCCATCCGTCTGGAATTCGAAGCTACCAACAACATTGCCGAGTACGAAGCATGCATAGCAGGGCTCGAAGCAGCTCTCGAAAGAAACGTCACGGAACTAGAAGTATTCGGCGACTCTTTGCTCCTTATCAATCAGCAATCGGGTAAATGGCGAATCCAAGACCCGACCTTCCAACAGTATGGTCAGCACCTTGAAGAATTGGTTGAACAATTCCAAGAGATCACTTTCAACTACCTGCCAAGTGATAAAAATCGCTTCGCCGATGCACTGGCCACCATAGCTTCATTAGTCAAAATGCCCAAAGGGAAAATGGTGAAGCCTTTCAAAATTGCCCGAAAGAACAGTCCGGCGTACTGCATGAGTATCGAGATCAACGAGGTTCAAACAAACTCTCCGTGGTATTCAGATATCATGAATTTCCTCAAAGATGGCACTTATCCCGAGAATAGCAATAAGAAGTCTCAAGCGGCTCTGCAAAGGCTAGCCTCTCGGTACGTACTGATTGGGGACCGAGTCTATAAAAGGCACCACGACGGGATCAATCTCTTATGCGCCAATGAGGCCGAAGCTCAAGAGATAATGTGTGAAGTGCACGAAGGAGAGTGTGGACCCCACATGAATGGGTTTATGCTAGTCAAGAAGATACTCCGCATTGGTTACTATTGGAGCACTATGGAACGAGACTGTATCGAGAAAGTCAAAAGGTGTGCCAAGTGTCAATTCCATGCTAATCTGCAACATGCTCCACCCTCGCAACTTTACAACATGGTCACACCTTGGTCTTTCTCTTGTTGGGGATAGACATCATCGGTAAAGTCCATCCTGCCGGAAGCAATGGACAGTCATTCGTCCTAGTGGCCGTCGACTACTTCACAAAGTGGGTCGAAGCACAAGCCTATCGGACCCTCAACGCCAAGAAAGTGGCCGAATTTGTAAAAATTAATATCATGTGCCGATACGGCGTGCCTCATGAAATCATTTCCGACAACGGCTCTCACTTTGAGAAGGAAATGGATGCACTTTTGGTAGAATACAAGATCACCAAGCACAAGTCATCTCCTTACCGTCCCCAAGCAAATGGCGCGGTTGAAGCAGCAAATAAGACCATCGATACCATCGTTAAGAAAATGGCCTCAACAGGAAGGGATTGGCCCAAGAAGCTACCATTAGCATTGTGGGCCTACCGCACATCAATACGGTCAGCAACAGTAGAAACTCCTTATGCATTAGTCTATGGTTCTGAAGCCGTACTCCCAATCGAACTTGAAGTCCCATCTCTACGGGTCCTCCTCGAGAATCAAATCAACGAGGTCGACTGGATGCAAAGTCGATATGAACAGCTAGCCTTACTCGACGAGAAAAGACTAAGAGCACTCGAACGCACAAGGGCGTATCAGCAAAGGATGGCAAGAGCTTTCAACAAAAAGGTGAAGCCTCGAAACATCAATGTGGGAGATTTGGTCTTAAGACAACATCCTCCTAATGCCATGAATCCCCTGGGCAAATGGGGACCCCGATGGATCAGTCCGTACGTGGTCAAAAAGATACTAAGCGGCGGTGCAGTCCGACTCGTGGATTTAGATGGTGACCAGCTGCCAAAGGAGGTCAACCTCGACAAGCTCAAGAGGTTCTATGCTTAATAAACAAAGACCATTAAAAAAAATAAAAATTGCTCGCTAGGTTGAAAACCCGCAAGGGCGGCCTAAGCAAAAATTAGAGCACGTGCAAAAAAGAAGCCCGCTAGATTGAAAACCCGAAAGGGCGGTCTAGGAAAAAAACAGGGTGCACACAAAAAAAATAAAAAAATAAAAAATGGTCTTTGTTTGTTTGAACTACGGAGACCTGAGCCTCCCAACTGAAGGAACGTAGGCAACCTTCGGATGCGGTCTAAAACATATCAAAATACCCAATTCACTTCAAATAACAAGATGCAATTTTTATTCATTCAATGAATTATTCAAGCCATTACAACAGATTTATTGAGCAACAAAAGACATCAAAACATTAAATCCTAAAACAAAGTGGTCTAATTTAATTGCAATCTCTTGGGGTACAAATAAAAATCTAATTTTTCTTAGGTTTGGGAACCCATTGCTTCTTGTTATGCCCTTTAGTCTTCTTGGATGGGAACGGAACATTCTTGGGACCGCCAAGACGGGAGAAAACGTTAGGACGGGACGGAGCTTCATCACGGCTTTCCCTTTGCCCTTATCAAGCGAAGCCTTAGCGGGGACAACCATGGGACGCTTCCACACATGGGAGGAATTTCCTTGCCTTTCTTCTTCTTGGGAAAATGACGGCGTCTATAGTCCCGTACATGAACCACCGGTCTCACGGGGTCAACAACATCGTCATTGGGTCTTCCCAAACGATCAAAAACGCTCGGACGCTTCTCCACCATCGAGACGGACCCCACAGCTGGAACGGCGTTCACTATTGGAACGGACTTCTCACCCTCGGGGACGGAAACCTTGACTTCAAAAGAGAAAGTCATTGGGGCCATTATGACAAGAATTTGTGGTTAGGAGGAGAAAGTGTTTGCAGAAGAATGCTGTGTGACCATTCTGGTCGAAAATGGTTCAAAATTATAGCT
>JAOWBW010000097.1:117577-162558 GCA_026119855.1 Campanula takesimana | reverse complement strand
TGAGATGAAAGCAGCCATCGGCAATGGTTATTTCCCTGACTTGCGGGAAATGGTTGACGCCGGAGTAAGGTACGAAGCAGGGTTCACTGGGATTGTGCCGCCAAAGGAAAGTAAAAAAACAACAACAACAACTCCTTCGCTACAAGGCTCCTACTGCGCCTGCGCCTCCTAGGGGTGGAAAGGAGGCCGTCGGCAAATGAATATGGTCCAAATGAGAGTCCCGCTAGATGTCCAGCCGTAACAAGGAATGGGGCTCCACAACAGAGGGAGTATTTTTGATGATTTTGGTATGCCCATGGGGAAGGTCTTTGACGTGTTAGTCAAGAGAGGTCTCATTAAGCCGCTAGAGAATTACACAACCGCCACCCCAAGGACTGACTTAGATGCATCCAAATTCTGCAATACCACAAGTACATTGGGCACACGACGGATGGGTGTATCCAATTGAAGCGCATAGTTCAAGGGGTGATCAATGACAAAAGATTAAGAAGCCGAAGGGTCCTAATGGGTGAATAACCCCCTTCCTAATAATGGTGGGGTGAATATGGTGCCAAACATGCGAGATCAGCTACTAGAGCTCATGGATGCCTTTGACAAGATAGGGCTCACGATGGTGGATATCTTCATGGCATTGGTGACGTTAGAAATCTCGAACCATTAGAAGGACACCTCCCCCGCCTTGGTTGCGATTTGTCAAAGTTTTTCACTACCACAAGTGCACCGGTCACACTACCGAAGAATGCTTTGACCAAGAAAGCCGTGCAAGAGCTCATCCGCAAGGGAGTTGTCGAAGACCCTAGAGATTATGTAGATAACAATGTACTCATGGTAGAATAGTGAGATCACTAATCCGGCCGAGCCTTTTGTGGCGGACTGTGATGAGATGGGTTGTACTTCAAGATTAATAATAAAGAACTTCTTGCTACTTGTTGTCTTTAGAAAACTAGTTAGTGAAGTCGAATCTCTAGAGGAAGAGAGTCCCAAGCCCTCTCAACTCTTTCTTGGGCCGAAATCTTCGAGGAGGCCGAAAGAACCGAAGTTTCGCCCCCTTGTCGTAACACGCCATTGTCTTTGGAGGAGCTACGTGCAGAAGTTTGTCTCCTTACAAGATCCGGTCAAGTGTACCAATCCGATCCGAAGGGAGCAAATAAAATCTTTGGGAAGGAACCCGAGCAAGCCGACCTAGATAAAGAAGACCCTATCCTCACTCAACTCAAACAAACCCAAGCCCATATTTCACTATGGTCCCTACTCACCTCCCCTAGCCCATCGCTCATGCTCGAACAAAAACCTCGCCGCCACCATGGTACCATCCACTACTACCCTGGAGGACGTCACCCCACATGATCGGTAACATCCACTACGGGAACATCATCACATTCTCAGAGCTAGACAAGCCAATATTCGGAGTTGATCATAATGAGCCTTTATACATCACTGTCGAGGTGAATGCAAGAAAATTCCCCGTGTATCATTGATAATGGTTCTGCTATTAATATCCTGCCTTCAAGGATGATGGATGTGGTTGGCGTTCATGGTGTTGATTTACGCCCATCCAAGCAAACCATCAAAGCGTATGACTCTACATGCCGCGCCGTGATAGGCGAAGCCACCTTGCCCATTACCATCGGAACAAAGATCCTACCGACGACTTCCACGTCATAGACATCCCCGCAACCTTCTCACTCCTTCCTTGGCCGGCCATGGTTACATCAGACGGGCGCTGTCCATCTTCCCTGCACCAGTGTGTGAAGTTTCAATCTGGTAATGAAGTGACCATCATCTACAGTGATCTCGTAACTGCCCAAGGGACGGACACCAAGGGATCCTGTCTTATAGATTCAGCATGGGGAAGAGAGCAGACTCTTCAACGGTTTTGAAATAGTCGCTCAGGCACAGATCTGCACCATCGACTCACCAAAACAACGGATAAAGTGGCACCTGTTGTCAAGATGCTGCGTAATATAGGTTTCATACCGGGCTGGGGCTAGGTAAGAACTTGCAAGGCCACAGAATTGGTTGAAGAGGTTGATCATCGAGGGTTGTTCGGTCTAGGATACACCCTTACTTCTGAAGAACAAGATGGAGCAACAAAGGATAGATTGCTTAAAAGATGAAGTTCCCTACAAAAAGCCTGAAATGCGTGCCATACCGCTTGTCCCTGAATAGCTACTTTGTCAGGGAAGGCGAGGAGTTTTCGTGTTTTGAGTTCGCAGAGCCATGGATTGACCACACCGGGAAGTTGCAGAAAGGGTTCGAGATTTTCAGAGACGTGGAGTTCGACCGGTCCAATCTGAAATTCAATTACATGGAGCATGACAAAGCCATGGAGAATTCGAACTGTTAAGGGCGAGTACACCAGTAAGACTGCAAGTGACCTAGCCGATCAACTCGCATCATCTTCATCAACAAGCCAGTAATAAAAGCCGCAGAAACTCGAGTTTGACTGAGACGTGGGACGGCCATTATCTGCTTCAACAAACTGGGTAATCTGGGGCTGCACGAAGACATGGTTGCCGTCATTGGGGACGATTCTGAAGGTGAGGTGAACCCAAGGACATTGGCGTGCCTATGGCGGGTTAGCTCAATAACTGGTGCACAATCGGAGGTCCCATAGCTACTCCCGAGTTCATGGCAGACACACTGGGGCTGTTCCTTCTCTGCTGTTCCTTTTCCACCACTCCTGCAGCAATCGCCTGTCACTACTCCTGCAGCATCACCTGTCAATAATTCAAGTGTTTTGAGTTCGCAGAGCCATGGATTGACCACACCGGGGAAGTTGCAGAAAGGGTTCGAGATTTTCAGAGACGTGGAGTTCGACCGGTCCAATCTGAAATTCACTTACATGGAGCATGACAAAGCCACTGGCAGAATTCGAGCTGTTAAGGGCGAGTACACCAGTAAGACCGCAAGTGACCTAGCCGATCAACTCGCATCATCTTCCATCAACAAGCCAGCAACAAAAGCCGCAGAAACTCCGAGTTTGACTGAGACGTGGGACGGCCAATATCTGCTTCAGCATCTGGGTAATCTGGGGCTGCACGAAGACATGGTTGCCGTCATTGGGGAAGATTCTGAAGATGAACCCAAGGACATTGGTTGTGCCTATGGCGGGTAAGCTCAATAACTGGTGCACAATCGGAGGTCCCATAGCTACTCCCGAGTTCATGGCAGACACACTAGGGCTGGTTCCTTCTCCTGCTGTTCCCTTTTCACCACTCCTGCAGCATCGCCTGTCACTACTCCTAGATCCCCTTCCCCGAGTTCAATAATTATCTTTCAAGTTTGAGTCTGTCACAAACAATGTACTCCCATTTTCCATGAATGAAACCCTCGACCTTTCCGAGTATCCCTCCATAGTCACTCTTCATATGATAAATTGGCTAAAAATCAACTTAATGATACACACTTAGTTAATAATGATTCATTAGAAGAGGCAGACACAGACCAATTAAATAACGAATATACTAAGGAAATCTCAGAACAGGTTATCAATCAAAACGCGTCTCGAGCCCAAGCTGCCGATGAGGTGTTAACATGTGTGAATTTGGGAATCGAAGCCGAGCCAAAAGAGACACAGCCCGAGGATATCTTCAACGGAAAAGGCCAGGTCGAGACAACCGAGGAGGACCAAGAAGCGACCCCCTCCACAACCTCGTGGAGGACCATCAATCGGCGAGTTCAAGCCGTGTTGAGAATGCAATCTCCTCAAAACAAAGCCAAAAAGGAAGAACTCATCAAGCTACTGCAATACCTCAGCCGTTTTACAACAGTGGGGGAACCGACACTCAGAGAAATAGAAAGGGCCCGCGACCAAGAATGGAGTTCGAGATGTGAGTTCGCGTTATGCTGCCTCAAGGAGTACCTCGCGAATACCCCAATCCTGCACCCGTCACATGGGAATGAACTTTGGACCCCGACACCAATGACAGAATCGTGGCCCTCGCGCCAGGAAAAGAAAATCAATGAAAAACTGCAAAGACTTTAGGAAAAATACCCCCTCTCAGTCCACCGATACACAAGAATAGGGACCCCTTTCGCAAAATTGTTCGACCAACTGAGACAAATTGGCAAGATGCAGCCTCTAGGAGAACATTCACTCCTCTCCGAATTACCACCCCTTCAACTATTTGAACCTACCAAAAGTTGCTCTTACCACCAAGACGAAGGCCACGACACCAACGACTGTGTCGCTCTACAGAGGAGAATCCAAGGCTTGATGGACGAGAACATGCTCACGGCGTGAGAGGATTTTGGTTCTATAGGGAAAGCGAAAACTTAGAACTCCTCGGTTGCTACGAAACCGAGCCTTATGTGAGGAACAGCCCAGAGGTACTCTCGTACTGACTGCAGAAATGATTCAAGACATCTCAAGAGAAATAGAGGATTTGAAGCAACGTGACGCAATGACCAAAGCTCGAGTGCACCACAAGACTAGACAGAATGGCAGATTTGGATGGTAGCCCACTCAAGGAACCAGTCAACATCAGCGAGCTCAGACGCTACTACGACTAGTACAACCCCCTTCTCTACAAAAAAAAATGTTTACTACGCAAAAAAAAGAAGCCCGATAGACTGAAAACCCGCAAAGGGCGGTCTATGCAAAATAAGGGTGTGTACAAAGCTCGCTAGATCGAAAACCCGCAAGGGCGGTCTAGGAAAAAGTTAGAGCATTCCCCCTTCTATCTTCCCTTTCTCTAAAATCATTCTAGTCCGACTGGAGTGAACTACGGTGACCTGAGCCCCTTAGTCCTATTTGTAAAAGGGGAACGTAGGCAGCCTTTCAAAAGGTGCGGTCTAAAAAACAAATAAACATCCAAATCCTGTCACAAAGCAATAAAGATAGAAGTTGTATTTTCTGAAAGCAAAAACTTTTATTTCCATAGTCATTGCATGTTGACACTTATTTGATGAGTCTAAGCTCGACATACTTTTTGAATAAATAACCTATTCTGAAATTGAAACTAAAACAAAAGTAAACTAAATTAAACTAATATGTCTGCAACGACTATGGAGAGACGCTCGGGATCACCTTTAGTACCACTTGTGCCCTCGGTCTCTTCTTCTTGCTTTGTCCACGGCGAACCTTCTTCTTCTTAGGTTTCTCACAAAATCTCCTCTCAAACTCGCTAACACCTTTAGCCTTGCCGATAGGAACCTCTTCGCTTTTCCTCTTCTTGGATGCCCCCATTCCATCTCCATTCCCGTTGGCCACACTTTTGCTCATCCTCCTCTCATAAGCCACAACCTCTTTCACTCTCAATGAAAAACTTGGAGCACAGGATCCCAAAATAGTGCCCCTTAGGGTCTCTAGAGTCTGCTCCGCATGCCCAAGTCTCCCCATATACCAATCCAAGTACTCTCGTGACAGGTAGGTGTTGCTAGAGGGGTGATGAAGGTCCTATGGCTAAAACCGGCCTCGTCCCACATCTGAGAGAGAAGGACCGAAGTACTGTTATCCAACTGGAGTATCCCAAAGGAAAATCATCTCTCTCCTCGTCCCAACCCTCCGGGATGGTCTGCATCAAACCATACTGACGGAGCACTCTAGCGGGGTAGTAAAAGGTAGTCCCGAGAGCGTCGGAACTTTGATCATGTGAAGTCCTACTTGCTTCTCCCTCACAGAATGAATGTGCCAATGGGGCACCACCCATTGAATGTCATCAGTCACCATCTCTGCCAAATACTGTTCCCAACCTTTGAGAGTCATGCCCTCAAACCGCTCCGCCATCCCCTAATACGGTGCATCATGGAGCCACCTTCAGAGAAGCCGCCGGTTTTTGACGCGAAGCCTCTCTTGCAACCACATAGTCAAGAGCCTATCACTACCACAGGGCATCCCACCATAAGCCGCGAGATGGGGAATCCCATAGAGCATATCTCCAAGGATAGCCGGCACAATGTCATAGCCTAGACGAGCGGAATTTACTATGCCCAAGCACCCTTCACTGGCAAACCTAACCTCAGAGGGGAAGAGAATAGAGGCAAACAAGCATAGTGTAAGATGGTCCAAAGAACGGTCAAAAGCCACGTCCATGTGCATAAAGTGTTGTGGCATCCAAGAAATGTCGACGTAATCGCCCCTAGCATACCTATCAAAGTCATCCGCGGGCACGCCAAATTTCATCAACTTATCCCTCAAAGAAATAAAATCAAAGGGCAAGGCAACTTTACCCTTCCCTTGATAGCCACAATAGTGCCGCGATATCCTCATAAGTGGGTGTCATCTCGTTGAATGAAAAGTGAAGACATGGAGGGTATCATTCCAAAATTTCCCACAGGCTTGCAAAAGGTTGTATTGGAGTTCATGTGCAAAAGTGACCATAGACACTTTATCCCATACCGTTCATCAAGTTTCCTACGACTAGAACCAGAAAGTTTGGCAACCCACTTCTCCAAAGAGGTTATAAAGACTTTTTTCTCAAGACTTGTGATCCTAGCCTCATGATCCATGGTAAAGAGCAAGCAAATTGGTGATTGGAACTCTAAATTTCTCAAAAAAGTGGCTGGTACGAATTCTAAGGCAACACAAATTCCCCTTAAATAGTACACAAACTCAAATTCTTGCCAGGAAAAGGAAAACCAGAGTCGGCGGCAGACTTGGCCACGCGGCCACAATTGTCCTCGGCCACGCGGCCACAATTGCTCTTGGCCAGGCGGCGACTTTGCCTTGGCCACGCGGCCACTCTTGCCCCATGCAGAAATCGCAGATCGTTCTCCACTCCACAACGGATCTATGCAAACAACGTACCTGTCCTTCCCCGAGCTCATGCATTGTATAAAAATTAGGAGCATTGTAAAATAATTAGTTTGTACAGATAGGTTGTCACAAAATTGTTCTCATTTTAGTTGATAAATATATTTACATGCATGTTAAATGTTTGTCCAGTACATATTTGTCTCTACTAGCTAACAGTGTAGGAAATAAAGATGGAAAGATGGGGCCCCGCCTAATCAGAATCCTCCTCCGTGGTGTCTCCACGCCGCGCTAAAGCTCAAGAGCTACGGCACCGAACTCCGTCCCCGGACCGCTCGACCACCAGTATGGGAGGAGCCCGCACCGTTCGGAGACCGTTCCCGACGCTGGGGGACACGACATCATCCCGCTGGCAAGTGCAAGAATGATATGCCTCTCTCAATAGGCGCATCAGTATGTTCTACCGCTGAACAGAACGAACGTACGCCTCCCGAGTCACCTGAAAGGGAAACCAAGGCAATGATTACAATGCAGAAAGAAATAAGTGTGTGCGAACATGACTAATATAAAACACAAAGCCGTACCCCAGCGTCGGGTGGAGGAATGAATGTCTCCTCAACAAGATCTGCATCAGTCGGCTCCAAGCTAAGCTCCACCTCCCGACCGCCCTCATCACTCTCACGCTACTCGAGCGAAGGGGCATGTCAACCAAAGGACGACTCCTACCTACATAACGGGCCGAGCTCGACCCCTCTCTGGACAACATCCTAGCCCGTACCTGTGGACTGACCAGCCGTGTCCGTACATAGCCCTCATAATCATCACACCCCCTGTAATGCTCTGCCGGAGTGAGAGCCAAGAAAGTTGCCAACCTCGCAGGACAAAGCATATCCCGAGGAGGGTCATAAGGAGCCCACGGTAACGCACCAGCCCTATGCTGACGAACCACCCTTTCTCCGAGATACATGGCCTCCCCGGTGAGACCCACAAGCAGAACTCTAGAAGCGGTCAACTCCACTACATAGGGACCCACCGAAGCCTCATTAGCCGGACTCCATGGGTAAAACCTGACCCCGACAGGATCAGACATCGCAAAAACCCTCCTCAGATCGGCGGCATCCACCGTCTTCCTATCCCGATTTCTGCGGGGAGGAGCCCTGTTGCTCTTGCACCAGTACGACATGACAGGGAAGACCTTGTTGGCACTCATCACCAACTGAAAAGGGGCGACACCAAAGATCTCGTACACCCAAGCCTGTGCATACAATGAAAGAGACATTTCAGACCAAAAGATAGAGCAGAAATCTCAACAAGTGAAAAGAAGGGTAGTCAAGAGCATACCTCAAAGGCGAACTGAAACCCGTCAAAGGCCGACGAGCTAGCCCTCGAGCAATGGTCCAATGCCCGGTAAATCTCAGCCAAACCAGCTTCGCCCCAAGAAATCCCACCGACTTGGTCCAAGTCCGCAAAAGCCCTAGCAGTGAGTACCTGCAGACAGTAGCCCCACTGGGAAATAAGATCTCTGAAAAGCTGTACCATAAGAATAGCCGGACCAAGCAATCCAAATCATACTCTCCCCTACCGAAGGCCTCAATAGCCATCTCCACCAAACGGTTCACCTTCCCGGCCTCCACTCCATAACCCTTGACACCTCCTCCCAGATCAGTGTCAACTCCCAACAGAGCCTGCCTATAGTCCCCGCCGCTCCGCCAAGCTCTCATCAAAAGGCAAAGGGGTAGTAGTGAATCTCAACCTCGTGATAGCCGCAAAATCCATCGGCGTGATGGTAATCTCTCGCCAACTGAAGTGAAAAGTATGGGTGGTATCCCACCAGAACTCCCTGCACACCTCTATCACCGCCGCCACCTTCAGGGGTGCCCCCAACCGTGCGGACACTGTCAAAGAATGGGCCAAACCCCATAGCCTCAATCCGAGCACGCAAACCGCCCGGTCCCTCCGGCAGAGACGCCCACAGTTTTCCCACAGTCACTGTGGACCCACGAGCCTTGATCCTCTGCAGGTAAACACAGCACAGGTATGTTACACTCCTAGTAATTTACATTTCTAGCAAATTACGATTCTAGCAATATATATTTGTACAAAAGTGCGAAAAAATGTGAAAATGAGAGGAGCGAAAATTTGAAATTTACCTCTCGTGTCTCCGGAAGGCCCATCGACCAGTGACGCTCCGAGTCGATGTAGAAATCGTAGTCTTGATCAAATGTTGACCGAAGAAGGCCGTCGCGAAAGTTCCGAGTCGCTGCTCGTGGTCTCAAACCGCCCCGTGGTATCAAGGGCGCCGCTTCAAAACCCGCTCCTGGGCCAGCCCCTACATTTCCCTCACCTTGAGGATCGCCATGCCACTGTTCTTGTTCTTGTTGTGGAGGCACATATCCACCTTGGCCCGGAAAACCCCTAAACAAGGCCTCGTTAATCCAATCTGCCATGCTATCCAAAGTATTCAAAGTAAAATTCTCAAAAAACTATCGGATCCAAGCTTTCTCTCTCTAAAGCCCAAATTCTCTCTCTCTAAATCAACAATGGTGGAAAGGAGAAGAAGGAAGAAGAAAAGAAGGAGAAGAGAGAGGGTTTCTGGCGCTGTGACCAAGGAGTCAGCCCGACGGCGACCTTGGCCACGCGGCCACTTCTGCCCTCGCAATCCCAGTCGTCAGATCAGCGATCCGCGTGAAGGAGATCCGACCATTCAGCGTCCTTGGCCACGCGGCCACTTTTGCAGTTCAGTAACCTTGGCCACGCGGCAACCTTGTCCTTTCAGACAAAATCTCATTTTTACCCCTAATTTTTTTCTCTTAGTTCGTTTTAGGCGCCCCTAGCCTATTTTGACCTTGAGATTTTGACCTTAAAATTTCCATTTTCTTTCCCATCTTCACCGCGATGGTCGGAACCCGTCCGTTTCTACCTCGTGTGTGCCCCAAATATTTGCTTAGGATTCGCATGATTGCAGAGACTCATTCGCCTCTATGTCATGCGCATCCTAGATCGATCGTGATTGGCAGAGACCCGTTCGTCTCTAATTGCGAGAGATCCAGCATCTATTATTTTAGCGCGATCGGCAGGAACCCGTCCGTTTCTGATTGCGTTTATCCCGGCAGTTACCACTTACACCTTGAGGCCATTTAGACTCCGTAGTCTTTATTGTCTCATTATCCCCCAATATTTGCTTAGGGTTCATATGATTGTAGAAACCCGTCAGCCTCTACGTCATGTGCATTCTAGAACAATCGCGGCCGTTGCGAAAGTTCCAGCATTTATTATTTCCATCTTGGGATTATTTAGACGCCGTAGTCTTTATTGTCCCATTATCCCTCTTACCTCCTTTTCCCAAATAACTTCATTGCTTACGAATGTTCGTTCTTCATACAAGATAGTATCCGTAGGATTGTTATCCCCAGCAGGAGTCTGATGTCTCGTTTCCCTAACGAATATTCAGTCTTCATACAGGATAGGGTCCGTAGGTTTGTTATCCGCAGCAGAAGTTCGATGTCTCGTTTTATCCCCAAAACTTCTGAACTACGACCGGCTTGATTCCTCCAAGGATACGTAGGAAACCTGAAAAGGTTCAGCCACCCGACCGACATGGTCATCTCTCATCCCCTGCAGTTGCATTTTCCCTGGCAGGTGCATTTTCCCACAGATCAGACTTCTCCCCAGCAGAAGATGTTGCTCCCCACCAATGGACAATCATTCCCAATTTCCCATCAGATCTAAACTACGTTTGGCTTGATTCCCCTGTGGATACGTAGGTCGCCTCCAAGGTTCAGCCGTTCCATCGATCCTTTCATCTGTTTTGAAAATCATGTTCCAGAACGGATCCTTCTTTATCGTCGACCCTCCATTGCCTTGCAAGAAGCGTCGCCGAGGGGGCTACTATTAGTACCCGATCTGAAAATGAGTTTATTAGGGCTTTCCCAAATATACAAGGACTTTATAAGAATTAGAAACCTTGAAAAGACTTGTCCCGGATTCCCAAAATATGTCTCATTATTCTAGAACACCCTAAATATGGTCAAAATATGGTTTCCTTAAACCATGCAGAAACCCTAGCTTAGGAATCACGTCAGCCCGCAACCTTGGCCACGCGGCCAACCTTATTGCGCCTCCGACCTTGGCCACGCGGCCACTCTTGTCGCCGTCTTCAATCATGGCCAGGCGGCCAACCTTGCTCCGGATGATCCTGACCGTCAGATCTTCCCCTCAGTTTACTATATAAATCCATTCCATCCCATTGGTTTGAAGACCCCGATTTTGAGAGCTTTAAGTCCGAATTTTAGAGTTCTTAAACACAATTTTCTCCCTAATTAAGCATTCAAATACTCAAGGAGATCAAGGTTTATTTCTTGCCAACATAGGTAAGTTTTCTAACTTTTTCTTCATGTTCTTGCATCATTTTTAATGTAGATATTTTATATTCATGTTCTTGCATGTTTATTCATAGTTTCTTCATATGCTTTGCATGTTTATTCATATGTTCATAATATGTTCTTCGCATGTTCTTCGTGTTCATAGATTAAAACCTTGTTTATGCTATATTTAGGGTTGCGATCTTCATAATTACATGTTATTTCATAGCCGATGATGATCGAGGGTTCATCAACCCGAGGATGATCTAGGAACTACTTCTAAACCCTAATCTTTAGGTAATTCCTCCCTCATTATGCATGATCCCGATTCTTCTGCCTATTCTAAATTCTTCTCGAACTACGCTGACCCGAGCTTCTCATATTGAGAGGAACGTAGGCAATCTCCGGATCCGGTCTAAATCACTAACACACTACATACACCGCATCATGATAGAAAGACCGATCAATTCGGGCAATAGGAGTGATAACGTTCAATATTTTTCTCTTGTTGTAATTTGACCCCCGAACCCACTAAAATGCTTTTTTCAATGTTTTGGCTTTAATTAAAACGGCTTGGCGACTCTCATAATTTTAATGTCGTTATGAATATTCCCTTTTATAAATAAACATAATCACAAGATACTTCCCATGCGTCGCTTCATCGGAAAGGGGTATTCACACTTATTCATCTCTTATTGTCTTTATAGCACAAATGGCTTGTGAGTAATCCTCCTTATTCTTGGGGTTGGAAACTCATTCACATGTCTTCATCACTTTAATTTATGCTATTCTTTTCTCCTCTTCATATTAAAACAATTTATTCATATCGTAACTAAAACGCCTACGACCATGATGACGTCTATGATTCGTATGAACTCTAGTTAGTCAAGAGAAGTACCTAGCGGAGAATCTTGACTAGCGGATCCATATGAAGTAAACTGGGTTTCTATTAATCACGAGAGTAGATTAATGGCCTAGAGATGGTCCTGGAGTGGAAAGTACGTGGATTTTCATAAACATTAATGGGTTCTTACTAATTATGGGCCATTGAAAGATAGGGCATAATTAGTATGAGAATACAAACACTACTTGCCTGATCGTGAGAAGTAGTATAGGCCTAATGTACCATCCTTGTTTTAAATGGAACTTTAATCTAAAAAGAGCAATGATTAATCGATGAATATATGTTGTTGAGTCCCAATCCCGATAATTCCTTAAACATAAGAGTTTTCAATCCAAGTTATAGTATTTACAATTTATTTCTAGTTAAGTGACAAACCATTTACCCCCAATCAATCCTTTTACTATATTTTTCTATTAAAGCAAATATTCTTAAAGTAACCCTGTCCTCGTGGGATCGACCCGTACTTGCACGTTACTATACTATCAATAACCCGTGCACTTGCGGTATTTTATAACTAAGCCTTCGTTTAGGCTTAACAAATGTCAAGCACCAAATTCGCCCACCCGGTTAGCGAATTTTACACATGCTCTAACGCTAAATTTTCTAGCTTAGTGAAGATGAACTGTGTAGCCTGAGAGAAGGTTAATTCCGCAAATTCGTTGTGTTTTCTTTTGATTATACTATTATATAGACATGATCAAAAGGAACCGGGAACCGGTGGAACCGGCGAGTAGAACCGAATCCGGGAATCGGCGGGTAGAACCGGATCCGGGAACCGGATAGAACCGAGAACCGTCGGAACCGAGAACCAAACGGAACCGAGAACCGTGTGTAGCCGGTTCGAATACGGGTCCAAGGTTAATGGAACCATGGAACCGGCGGTTACGGAACCGGGAACCGGAACCGTGGAACCGAACGGTTCCAACGGTCACTAGATTCAAACTAGCTATTGGTTCCCCCCCCCCCCCCCCGCCTTCCTTCCCGTTAATAGCCGTTCGTCGCATTGAGGAATATATCTGTTAGTAACAGTTGTATTTAACTTTTTTGTCAGGTTTGACCAATTTTGACCTTCTTTTTGGAAGATTTTCAGGTAACAAAAAAATAAAGAAAAATACTTACCTGATTGTAATATTTTTAATTATATTAATAAAATTACAAGGGTACCGTCCTCTTTTTTAAAGTTAATATATTTTTTATTTTTTATTACATGCTTGATAATAAACTAACCAAATTTATTAAAAAATAACTTAATTTGGCTAAAAAAAAAAAATCAAATCAGCTAGTTTTATAACTTTTTAGCTCGAAGCAGTTACTTTTCTAACGGATTTGGACTAAACTGCAAAAAAAGGGTTAATTGGCAGGAACCGTTGGAACCAGATTAAGACGGTTCTGGATTTCAGGGAACCGGAACCGTTTGGGCATGTCTACTATTATTTCCAGCCCAGTGCCCATAATATAGACCCTAGGGATGGCCAAAACCGGTTCCGGGCCCGGTTCCGGTTCGGAACCGCCGGTTCCGGTTCGTCAAATGGGTGACCCTTAACCGGCCCGCACTTACCCCGGTTCCGGTTCCGGTTTGGCACAATACGGTTCCGGTTCGGTCCGGTTCCGGTAAAATTATTGAAAAATAAGGGATTTTCGGTACGGTTCCGGTTCCGGTCCGGTTCGGCATATATGTGACCCTGAACCGGCCCGCATGCCTTGCGGTTCCGGTTCGTCCGGTTCCGGTTTCCTCCCCGGTTTGCTCCGGTTCCGGGCTTTTCCGGTCCGGTTCCGGTCCGGTTTTCCGGTTCCGGTCCGGTTCCGGTCCGGTTTGGCCATCCCTAATAGACCCACTTGAAGTGATTGATTTGAGAGTTGGTCTCCTGTAAAAACGCGTTTTTCCTAGTGTTAGGAAAAACGTGTTTTTCATAATCATCTGGCGGTCATCAACACACTCTCTGGACATTCATAACACACCAACTGGACATCCTAAACATTGTTTCTGGCTATCTATTAGCAACTGCTCTTCATATTTTTTCAAAAAAAAAAAAAACTTCTGGCTATCACTTTTAAAGATTCTGGCTATTGGTCTCTAAGGTTCTGGATATCAGTTCAAAAGTTCTTTTCAGTTTTTTTTTCTCACTGGAGATGCTTCATAAATTATATCCAGAAGATTATATTATTATATCCAGTACCTCTTGAAATTGATATCCAGAAAGTTTATTGGCCATGATTTTTTTTCAAACGTGCTTGAAAATCATATCCTGAAGGCTTGTTATTGATATCCAGAACCCTTCTGGCTATCACTTTCACAGTTTCTGGATATCAATATCATATTCAAAAGGCTTTATATTGATATCCAGAACCGTTTGAGAAGTTCCAATTATTTACAAAAATGCCACCGCACGTTTTTTAATAACACGTTTTTTCTAAGCGTTTCGTAAAACGCGTTTTACGCAAGATTTTCGCTTTTATTTGATTAAATATTTAGAAAAAAAGTATAGTACTCATCTTCGAATGAAATTCTAATTAAGACTTGTTATTAAACTCCACTAAATGTACGGCAAAATATATTTTGAGGTTGTCTCTGGTACAACCGTCGCACGGCGTGCGACGGCGCTGAGCCATTTTTAATTTTTTTTTTTTTTGCCACCCCAACTTTTTTTCCTCCAACAAAAATAACACTTATTATAACGAAATGTAACACTTTTTTTATTCAAATGTAACACTTAAAAAAAATGGTACCACAATTTTGCTGCAATAGATAAAGATAACATAAAAGATTGACAACTAAACTAATGTAACACTTTTTATAAAGGAATGTAACACTCATTTTTTCAAATGTAACACTTTTTTTCTCTGAAAATTAACATATGATTGACAACTAAACTAATGTTACATTTTATAAAAAATGAATGTAACATATTTTTTCTCAATCGTAACAGTTTATATTCTTAAATGTAACATTATATATGAAATGTAACAATTTTTTATTGAGAAAGTAACAATTGAAATGCAAATCCAATTTTTTTTTATTTTTTTTGTAAAATTGCTGTTACATTTGACTGTAAAAAGTGTTACTTTTTTAATATGAAACTGTTATTTTTATTAGAATAGAATGTTACATCTCAGCTGACAAGCAACTCAAACTTTTTGTGTGTAAAAAAATGTTTTTTTTAAAAAAAAAAAAATCAAACCATATCATGACCTATGTAGTTTTATTCGTCCCGTCGAGACGAACACAACGATATTTTTTTTAAAAAAATTCTGAGTTATAAATCTCAAGATATAGCATTTTAAAGTTAATGGGAGTTTTTTTTTTTTTTTAAAAGGGGACACGTGGCAGCGCGCGGCTGTGTGAACCAGCGAGTGGCTCATAGCGCGCCACGTGTCATGCTGGGGCTGGATGAAGGCTGGCGGATGGGTCGGTCGGGTCGGCCCATGGAGCAGCCCGCCGTATGTCGTACACCGGATGTATATAAGAATTTGCCATATATTTTAGGATCTTCGTTGGATTAACTTGGTCTTTCCTATTTTTTTATTTTTTCAATCAAAGTTTAATCAAATCAACCGTTAAAGTAAATGTGTTACTCTCTCCATTACATAATAATAAATGTCGTATTTGTCATATTAATAATATTAACAAAATCTATTTTACTCATTTATATATTACTTATATAGTGATAAAATGCATTAAATTTTAAATACACTATTCATTTTAAAATAAGTCAGATTTTTTTTTTGCAATATACTCCCTCCGTCCCTAATTATGTGGACAAATTTCTATTTTGGGCGTCCCATTGATAAGTTATACTTTCCTAAAATGACAGAACTTTTACTATTCATCCACTCATTCTCTCTCTTACTTTATTTTTATACTCACAACACCAATGAACCTACTATTTCATACCACATTTTTTCTCTCTCCTATTTTATTTTTCACACTCACAACAACTACCCACTATTATTCATCATTTAATTCTCATACGTAACCCATTTTATCTAAATAATTATGAGACGGAGGGAGTATTTATTATGGGGTGGCTGTACTTGACAAGTACTTAGGTTAGCTGTTAAAGGGTCATACATTGGACTTTCAGACCTCTTATTGGCCCCAAGTTTTCATTTACAGCAGTCCCGTCTCTCCTATCAACTATTATGGTTGGGCACCCACCATTGGATTTATTCAATTAATTTTTGACATTAGAACAAATAAAATACTCACTCTCTCCCGATCTAATAAGGTTTTTACTTTCTTTTTCAGTCTGTCCCAATTTAAGGTTCTTACTTTATTTTATTACGTAAAATGGAAACTGGAATCCACTTATCATTCTCACAACAAAAACTCACTATCCACTTCCTCTCTCTTACTTTACTTTTCAAACTCACAACATTTATTTTTTTCTTAATTTCCGTGCAAAGTCAAAGTAAGAACCTTATAGTGGGACGGAGGGAGTATTGGATAGCCACATCACGAAAATGTATATTTCAAATTTTCACTGTTTATTTTTTTCTGACATTATGTTAATTTGTTAATGATAAAAAGCATTATATTCGCCTATATATTAAAAAATAGTTATAGTGCAGTTTTATTATATGATACAAAGAGTGCATACCCCTTCTATTTCATAACAAAGGATTCAACTCAAGGTGGGGTTGGTTCGTGGATATGAATTATGGTTCGGGGAGATTCAAAGTCAAGGTGGAGATTGTTGGGAATATGCCTTTGAATCAATGGTTATTGGTTTAGGATATGTCCGCGACAAGTCGAATAATTTTTGAGACTTGAATTTGCAAAAGGAAATCCTTTTGGTACAAGGATTAAAGTTTATTGGTTTAATTAGGTTTCGTATTGGTACAAAGAATTGTTCAAGAATTAAGAAAACCGCTTCCTAAATGAGAATAGAATTACTTTGTACACAAAAAATAGGATTCCAATTACATTGTACACAAGGAATATGATTCTTTCTCCTTTTGGTTTCTAGTATTTATGCCTATAAATACTAACATATCCCCTAGCATATTCTTTGCCGGTCATGTTTGAGAGATACAAGTAGAGATCTAAGATTTAGATTTAGGTTGACGAAATTATTTGCCTAAATAATTCGTGCAACTAGATTAGTGAAGATCGTCTTTTGTAATTTCCATTGAATAGTAATATATTTCCCTCCGTCCGTGGACCTAGCTAAGTTGGTGAACCACGTAAATTCTTGTGTTCATTATTTCGCTTGACATCGTTCTTTATATATATTTTGCTCTAACAAGTGGCATCAGAGCTAAATTGGTTAGGACAAGATACGGGTATTTCGCTGCAGAAAGAAGAAGATGGGTCAACGATCTGAAACAACGATCGACAAGTTCAAGGGAAGGAATATTATTTTATTCTTTGGCAAATCAAAATGGAGTCCATGTAGTTCGCGTGCAGTGCACGTGCAGTTTGCGTGCAGGAAACGTGCATCGTACGTGTAGTTCGCGTGAGTGCACGTGCAGCGTTCGTGCAGAAATCTGGGTGTCTAGGTTAGACACATCAAGACAGAAGTCGTGTTGAAGAAACAAGGCTAATTGGCATCCTCGTGGCGAGTGGATCTAGTACAGACAGAGAGTTGGCATGGATAGTTGCGGAAAGCGGCAAGGGTTCTAGCAAGAAGAAGAATTTTCAAAATTCTTCTAGCAAAAGAGGCCTGAAACCTGATGAAGTTTGTAATTTCTACAAGGAGGGGAAGGGAAGCGAGGAAGTGATGGATTCTCAGGTGGAGAAGGCGCATTCACAAATCATTATGGGTCTTGGTGATGATGTTCTCGTGGAGGTTGCTATGGTAAATAGTCACAATAGTAATTTTGCTCTAATAGTAGAAGAAGTCTCACGGCGCGGGGATGAGTGACTTCTAGATCCAAGGGTAGAGCAAAGCGAGATAGTTGAGGAAAATATGGAGCCGATTTCTAAAAGAACGAGTAGATGGGCAGACGATCCTGAGGTACAAGATGACTATCCGTAGATTGAGTTGGGACTGTTTATCCGGTGGGCGAGGTTTACGGCTGAATGAACTCGCCAAGCACAAAAAATTGTTAGTCGCCTGGAAGAGGCGGTGCTCTAGAAAGGCGGTCTAGAGGCACTAAGGAATGCTAGGCTTAGCATATCGTCCGGTTGCTTGGGATGAGCAAGGTTGTACGGCGTAACAAAGGGTGATTGAGGTAAGGCACAAGATTGCATTCTATTCGCATTTAAATGAGTGGGTTTGAAGCTTTCTAGACTAGTTCAAAGCTCATCATTGGATTGGGATTGAGAAGCAATCGATACAAGGTGCAATTTGGGGATTTAAGGTGTAGTCTTTTCCAAGGATCCGGAAATTGATACACAAGTCTAGCTGGCAAAAGGGGTTCTTAAATTCTAAAGGTGTATAGTGTCAAGTGTTCGGAGAAATACTATGTTGATGGTCTAAAAGGATTTCTGAGACATCAATACTAGTTTCTTGGCTCTCATCGGTGTTATGGAGAGGTCGAAGAAACAAGATAAGTAAGAGCACATGTTAGTGGAGTATTGTAGCAGTTCGTGCAGACATCGCGCAGTCGTGCAGTTCATTTACAATTTTTGTTTATGCGGATTCGTATGGGGAGGAAATCCAAATAAGTAATCAGGTACATTGCAGAATGAGAAGTGATTTATTCAAGTCATTCAAGGGTGTTTGTTCGTGTTCGTTGGTGATCCAAAAATAGTTCGAAGCACGTTGAAGTTTGAGACAAGATCAACTGTCGTCATCTGGGTAATATGTGTTGGTGTGTATGCCCTAGGCACGTTATTTGAACGATTAATGTTATCATTTGCTTTACGCTTTAATAAAGATATTTAATGTTTGATTATTATATCTTTTGCATGTTTATTATAATAATCTCCGTCCCTAGTGATTATGATTAATTACTCGTATACGTTTAATGGATAATCATATGATGATTATGTATATGCGATACAATTAGACTTATGGGTATTTTTTGGAGAACAAATATTTGACTGACCCCTATGAGATTTATGTCATGGTCAAATGTCATAATTAAGTCTCATATAGTTATATCACTTGAACCTTTAGACATGAGGTTATTACAGTCTTCCACATGATGAACATTACGTTTGACATATTCAAACGTTACCCATAACCGGGTAGCTATAAAGAATATGATTGGCATAATCAGAATCATGTAGGAAAATGTAATAAGCCAAGAAAGGGATTTGTTCCTCGTCAAGAGAGATGTCAATCTTTGGCCACTCGATGAATGGTATTGATGAAATGCATGGCCATGCTCAAATGAATTGATGGATCAATGTCATTTGTATTATCAATACATTCGGGATCGAGAAAGCATTGAACAAAGTAAGTTGACCATTGACCATGGCTTACGTTCAATAGACATCATGTAACAAAGAGATTGTGTTATGTTCTATTTAGGGAACTTTTGATTTCAAATTTATACTAATTGGGTAGTCATAATGGCTTGCTAGAGTCCGCTTATGACTTACGAGGTCTGAATGGTTCGGACTCGTTGCCAACTTAGTATAATCCTATTGGGTCACACACAAAGAGCGGATAATTAAAAGGAGCGAAAAATGAGAAAGTACAGAGAGGGGTCCGTACGGCTCCCTAGGAGCCATACGGCTGCCTAGGCATCGTACGGCTGCCCCACCGTACTGCAGTTTATTTTAAGTTTTTTCTTGTTGGACAAGATGACCTAAACCCTAAAGGATCTTAGAGACCTCTTGTATATAATGTGAACAACCGGGAATTGTTCCCATAACATTGATTTGAGAAATCACAAACTTTTTCTTGGAGAGAGAGAATACACATAATGTACTAGGGTTATTAGGTTTGATCATTCTCAATAATCAAACCATAATAATCATAGGGAGCAATTGAAGTATCGTTCTTCATCAAGTTTTTCAATCCGAAGGACCTAGCAGTCAAGTTCAAGAATCGTTCTTGAATCCGTTCGAAGTGTGGATCACCGATAGAGGGTGCTCTTCTTAGCATCTAAATCCAAGGCTTCATATTTTGATCTACAAGGGTTAGTTTCTTTCATCTTCATATTATGAATTAATGAACATAACGGATCTAGGCTTTTGGGTTTTTCATGTAATGTCTTCCGATGCGCATGATTGCACGAAACCCAACAATATGGTATTCGAATTTGGTGAACGTGGATTTGGTATTTCGGATACGGTGGTCAACGTTGTGGTGAAGGTTCTAGGGATCTAGAAATCATTGCACAAGTTGAGCCGGAAAAGTCGTTTTCTTGACTAAATAAACGTAGTTGTTCTTGGGTGAGCAATGTTTGGGTCTTGACAAAGACAAAGGCGGAGGTGGAGAGATATATTCGGAAGCAAAGGATTCAACTCAAGGTGGAGTTGGGGTTGGTTCGTGGATATGAATTATGGTTCGGGGAGATTCAAAGTCAAGGTGGAGATTGTTGGGAATATGCCTTTGAATCAATGGCTATTGGTTTAGGATATGTCCGCGACAAGTCGAGTAATTTTTTAGACTTGAATTTGCAAAAGGAAATCCTTTTGGTACAAGGATTAAAGTTTATTGGTTTAATTAGGTTTCTTATTGGTACAAAGAATTGTTCAAGAATTAGGAAAGCCGCTTCCTAATGAGAATAGAATTACTTTGTACACAAGAAATAGGATTCCAATTAAATTGTACACAAGGAATATGATTCCTTCTCCTTTTGGGTTTTTAGTATTTATGCCTATAGATACTAACCTATCCCCTAGCATAATTTTTTCCGGTCATCTTTGAGAGATACAAGTAGAGATCTAAGATTTAGATTTAGGTTGACGGAATTATTTGCCTAAATAATTCGTGCAACTAGATTAGTGAAGATCGTCTTTTGTAATTGCCATTGAATAGTAATATGTTCCCCTCCTCCCGTGAACGTAGCGAAGTTGGTGAACCACGTAAATTCTTGTGTTCGTGTTTGATTATTTCGCTTGACATCGTTCGTTATATATGTTTTGGTAGAAAAAACAATAGAGTATGATCTTAGTTGAAATCAAAAATAAAGGAGGGACGATTGGAATTAAAACTAAAGAATTGATAAGTTGCACAAAGATGTAACGAGGAAAGCCCTAGAGACAATGATCTCGCCGGCACAAAACCTCGGGAGGTGATTAAGAGCACCTTCCTTCCCAAACGTTTGTATTGATCTTTTATGTTTTCGAGCTATGGAGGTTTACAGAAGGTGAGTGCGTGTGTGTTTATGTACCTCCAAGACTC
Source organism: Campanula takesimana (assembly GCA_026119855.1). NCBI lineage: Eukaryota > Viridiplantae > Streptophyta > Magnoliopsida > Asterales > Campanulaceae > Campanula > Campanula takesimana. Next base: position 141,351 of record JAOWBW010000097.1, on the reverse strand, counting down.
TATTTATACAAGAATTAAGATAACAAGAGTCCTAAACAAATTGAGATAACAAACTATCCTAAAAACCCGGAATCTATCTCTTTGACTTGGTCTTCTTGTTGAGAACTCTGCCAGAGGTGAAGACGTCTGCATCTTGATCAAGATGTCGCCATCTTGAAGATATACCAATAACTAACTCTCCTATAATCTCGGGTTCTATCTTCAAGGAGAGGAGACGTGGTCAATGATGCCATTGAGGGTTGTTGAGTAACTTATCCACATGTGCTATATGATATTGAACACCTGCAAATATTAATTAATTAAATAGGATATAATTAATAATTTTAAATATACCTGTTGCTCAAGATATCACAATCTTGAAGGAGAACGAAGATGGAGACAACTTGAATTTTCACCCACAACAATTGCCCCCAAACTTGTCTTAGTAATATAAGGAGAAGATAAGTTTCTGAAAAGACGTGCTGTGATGGGACGGTTAATTAACCGGCAATTCCGACCCAATGCATCGTTCAATTATGTCTTGAGAGAAGAGGGGTCTAGAATCCTAAGGACTCTTAGGATCATAAAATCCCCCTAAACTACCTCCCTCCTACTCATAATCTTTAGACGGTGGAATCAAGGTATTTCTTTTCTTCCTTTCTTCTTCTCAACTTTTCCTTTTCTGCAAAAATCTCTCAATCGAAAAAATGAAGAAGACATTAAAATCTTCTCACATTGGTAGTTCGAAAATCCTTCCTGACGATCCTAATGTCTTTGTCTCTGAGGGTTTACTTGCTAGACCTGATGACGAGATATGTATTTTCAACAATATTTTGATTTCAGCCCTGCAAGCTCGCAAATGTTTCCCTAATCAAACTGTTTTCCGACCTTTTGATGTGTCTTTAAGAGCCGATTCTGTTTCTGAGTCTTGGATTTGCTTTTACGAGTATTCCTTTGCTCTAGGGTTTGCCTTTCCCTTTCCCCCTTTGGTTTCTGAGTTTTTTGAAAAAACCCAACTGGCATTTGTTCAAATGATGCCCATGACTTGGAGAGTTTTTGATGTTATCTTGAGAGTGAACCGAGAGAAAGGTTTAAATATAGGTTTGAGTGAAATGGCTATTTTCTATGACCTACAATCTTTTGGGTCAAAAAGGTTTGTTTTTAAGAAAAAGCCAAAAAAGGGTTTAATGGTCCCCAAAGCATCTGTGAGTGATAGAGGGTGGAAAGGAAAATTTTTCTTTGTTGAGAGGGCTTCACTGGAAGGTGGTGAAAATTTGGTCAAAGAGTGGAACAGGGGAGGTAAATTTTGTAAAATATTTGTCTTTTGAGTTTGTTGCATCTTCATACTTGTTGATTTTTCCATTTATTGCAGATATCAAGTGGGAAGAACTTTTTCCTCCTAGGGTTGATTCGGAATCCAAGATTGCTTCGTTTTTCCGCCTTTCCGAGGAGGATAGGAGTTTCAAGAACAGAGAAATCATTGGCCCTACTGAGGAGGATAACATGTCTACAGGTATAAATTAAAAATCTCAATTTAAACTTCTGTCTTGCATATGTTTACGAATTTCTACTTTTGTTGTGTAGTTTCAAAGCCAACTATGTAAATTTCTTTTGACGACCTGGATAACTTCCTTGGAGATCTCTCAAGCAATCCAGTGGATAAGCCTCCCGTTGTTCCAAAGACGGAGATCCAAGATGTTGCTACTGTCAGTTCAAGACTAAAGAAGAGGAAAGCAATTGATGAGGTGAAGGAGTTGTTGAAATTGAAGCTTTTGGTAATTTGTCTGTGGATGGGGTCAAGAAGAAGTTCTTGGCTCTAGCTTCAAGTGTAAGTATAGGTATATTTTTGTTTTTTGAGTCATAAGCTTTTATCAGTACAACTTTAACTTATCTTTTGTACTTATGCATGCTTTTGAGAGTGTAGAAACACAAGTTGAGGCTTTGGGAGATGCCAACAAGAAATTAAAGAGTGAACTATCTCGTGTGAAAAGAGAAGCTAAAGAAGAAAAGGAGAGTTGGGAGAAAGAGAAAAAAGTTTATGAGAATAAAATGGCTGACCTTTCCGGAGAAATTGCTGATCTGAAGCAATGAATCTCATCGATTCAGGATGCTAATATTCTTGAAGTTGAAGAGATAAAAAGTGCTCTTACCAAGTCTGCAGCTAAGAGAATGGTAGAAATCAAGATCATAATGATCCAAGAATTCCATGAAGGTAAACATGAGGCTTGGGACTTGGAAAAAGAGAAGACCATCCTGAAGAGGCTTAATGGTGAGGCAGTTGAAGTTGGTGAGGTTTCTTCCAGTGCTGCAGTTCCAGTGATAGAAGGTAAGGAAGATGGTCAAGATAAGGTGAATGCTTGAAGGTAAGTTTGAACAATGTTTGGTTTTTTAAACAATGATTGTTTTTGAACAATGGGTTTTGATGGGCTGCGTCCCGAAAAGTTGTAAGACAATTTCTGTTTTTCTGAACTTCTTTGGTATTTTGGATGTAATGGCCCATAAGGGTCAAGGACAAGTAGTTTTAGGTTTTCAGATCTTGGGTTGGACCAATATGATGCAAGTTTAGGAAGATGGTTGGTAATCAATCTCTGACTAGGTAGGGTAGTTTTTCTTTTTGTTGATAGGTATGTTAGTACTATGTAGTTCAAGTTGTAACAATCTTGCGTAAGGTGTTACGACCTTTATAATATTATGTTTGATATGAAAATATCAAAAAACCTTTTGACTTTTAGATGACATGAACATGCCATAACCATTTGAAAATATCTTAAGTTTAATATTTAATTAAGTGGAAATGGGGGGTGCGTACATATAAACATACGTGCCCATTCCTCACCTTAATTACTATCGAAATCTTGCGCTCCAGGCGAAGGTGTATCAACCTTAATTTAAAACGAAAGAAAGTTAATTTCTTTAAACCTTTTGAAGGGATTAAGTACCTCGAACTGAAGATGAGATGGCCAGTCTCATGTTTGTTGTTTTATTAAAATTTCCTAAAATAGATGTTACTTTCTTGCAAAACCAAAATATGTTAATCACCCAACATCTCTGAATTATATTGTTTCCGTTAATAAGAGTAAACTTTGTATACATAATTTTGAAGTAAATAATAAGGGAATTAATTTAAGGTAAAAAACATACCTGAGTCATTACCTTAAGATGTTAACAGCTTGAGAAGATGCTGACATCTTTGTCATTAAGTAGTACGTATATCAGAGTGGTTGTCCTAAGTTTCCTTGCAAGACAGAAACATGTTAGGATTGGGTGTTATCTTAGCTAACACCCCTCCGATGCCTAAGTCAGTAATAGTTTGATAAATATAAATTAAAAGGAAATAATTGAAATGACTTTGTATTAAAAGCGTACCTGTCTTCCTGAATTTGAATGATAATTCGAAACTTACATGAAGTATGCTTTAAGGTGGATAGCATTCCAAGATCTTGGGATCCTTATACCTTCCAAGGTTGACAACCAATATGCCCCCTTTCCTGCGTCTGCATCTATTAAATAAGGTCCTTCCCATTTTGGTGCCAACTTGCCAGCATTGAGCTCCCTTGTATTCTGATGGACCTTTCTTAGCACCAAGTCACCAACCTGGAACTTTCTTAATCTGACATTCTTGTTGTAAGATCTAGCAACACTTTGTTGGTATGCCGCCATCCTGATTCTCGCCATATCTCTTATTTCATCAATGGTGTCAAGATCTTGGGCCAAGATAATGCTATTTTGCTCAGGAGTTAATAATCCATATCTTGCCGAGGGGACGACGACTTCAGCAGGAGTGACCGCTTCTGATCCGAAAACTAGAGAGTAAGGAGTCTGGCCCGTTGCATTCTTGGGTGTTGTTCTATCAGCCCATAGGACAAAAGGCAATTCTTCAACCCATTTTCCCTTCTTTTGATTCAATCTCTTCTTTAGGTTGGAAATAATGATCTTGTTGCTAGATTCAGCCTGTCCGTTTGCTTGGGGATGCACCGGTGAAGATGTGACCATCTTGACTCCCCACCTTGTGAGAAAATCTTGGGTCTTCTTGCTAATAAATTGAGAACCATTATCACATATTATCTCGGAAGGTATACCAAACCTGCTGAAGATATTCTTCTTTATGAATGATATGACCTCCTTATCACGAACTTGAACGTAAGCTTCAGCTTCAATCCACTTTGAAAAATAATCTGTCATTGCTAACAAAAACACCTTTCCTCCAGGGGCTTTAGGTAGTTTCCCAACAATGTTCATTCCCCAAGTCATGAAGGGCCAAGGGGATAGAATAGGATGCATCATTTCAGCTGGCTGATGCAAGATATCGCCATGTCTTTGACAAGAATCACACTTCTTAGAATAGTCTGCCGCATCTTGACGCATGGTAGGCCAAAAATATCCCATCCTGAGTGCTTTGGTGTATAAACTCCTGCCCCCAGAATGATTTCCACACAAGCCTTCATGAAGTTCTTTTAATATTGATGCAGCTTGATCAGGTTCGAGACATCTTAGATACGGCCCTGCAAAAGATTTTATGAACAAAACATTATCTATTAACAAGTATCTTGCATTTCTCACCCTGAATGCTTTTGCATTCTTCTCCTGTGGTGGAATGGTATCATCTTGAAGATATTTGATTATTGGTGAGATCCAAGATGGTTCGACCTGAGTTTCCTGTATGTCATCATCTACACAGAATAATTCCAATCTTTCTATGGCAGGAATGTTGACATGGATAATAGGTATATTGGTCTGAGTCAAGCTTTTGAAGGCGGACCCAAGGTTAGCTAGAGCATCTGCTTGAGAATTTTCTTCCCGAGGAATCTGGTCAATCTTGAAAACTTGAAATTTGCTGGCTAAGATCTTCACAACTCCCAAATATGATGTCATCTTTGCATTCTTTGCTGCATAAGATCCGTTAAAATGATTGACTAACAATAAAGAATCACAATATACCTGGATGACTTTGATGTTAAGATCTAGTGCCACAGTTAATCCCACGATGAGAGCTTCATATTCTGCCTCATTATTGGTAGCTTTGAAATCACAACTAATAGCCTGAGGTATAATGTCCCCTTGTGACGATTTCAGTACAATTCCAAGACCTGTTCCTCTCATGTTTGATGCTCCATCAGTGTACAGCGTCCATTCTGCCAAGGTGTCACCATCTTGAAGCTGTTGAACTTCTATTTCCACTTCTGGTTGCATGTTTGGACTGAAATCTGCCACAAAATCTGCAAGGGCTTGTGATTTTATCGCCGTCCTTGGTTCGTACTTGATATCATAAGTGCTGAGTTGGACTGAACATTTTGCCATCCTACCTGACATCTCTGGTTTTCTCATAACATTCTTGATAGGATAGTTAGTACGAATATATATAACATGAGTCTCAAAATAATGTCTCAACTTGACTGAAGCAGTAATTAAAGCTAAAATTAACTTTTCAAGATGGGAGTACCTCGTTTCCGCATCGAGAAGAGTTTTACTTACATAATAAATGGGATGCTGATTACCATCTTGCTCTTTGACTAAGACTGCACTAACTGCTGTTTCTGAAATGGCCAAGTATACAATCAGTGGTTCTCCTTCTTCAGGTTTGACCAGTAATGGAGGTGTGGATAGGTACTGTTTAAGATCTTGGAAAGCTTTCTCATGCTGCTGTGTCCATTCAAACCTGCTATTCTTCTTCAAGATGTCGTAAAATGGCTTGCATCTTTCAGAGGACTTGGAAATGAATCTGTTGAGTGCTGCCACCTTTCCGGTTAATCTCTGAACATCTTTAACGCTTTGTGGTGACGCCAAGTTGATTATGGCTTTGATTTATTCCGGGCTAGCTTCTATGCCTCTTTGTGTCACCATATATCCCAAAAACTTTCCAGACTTCATACCAAAATTGCACTTTGTTGGATTCAGCTTCATGTTGAATGCATCCAAGATGTCAAAGGCTTGAGTAAGATCTCGAACATAGTTCTCGGCTTTACTTGACTTGACTACCATATCATCGATGTATACCTCCATGGTGTGTCCAATTTGATTTTTAAACATCATGTTGACCAACTTCTGATATGTTGCACCTGCATTTCTTAGTCCAAAAGGCATAGCAATATAACAATATATACCTGAAGGTGTTATGAAGGCGGTATCTTCTTGGTCAGATGGTTCCATATGGATCTGCTGGAATCCATAAGATGCGTCCATGAACGTTAATATCTCGTGCCCCGATGTAGAGTCAACCAAGGTGTCGATGTGTGGTAGGGGGAAGGGGTCTTTAGGACACGCCTTGTTCAGGTCCGTGAAGTCGACACAAACTCTCCATTTGCCACCTCTTTTTTCCACCACCACTACATTAGCTAACCACTTTGGATATTCTGCTTCCCTAATCATCTTAGCTTTCAATAGCCTGTCAACTTCATCTTTGATGATCTGGTTCCTCTCTTGAGCAAACTTCCTCCTTTTCTGATGAACTGGTTTGAAGGATGGATCGATGTTGAGCTTATGAGTTATATCATCTTTGCTTATCCCTGTGATGTCTTCATGTTTCCAAGCAAAACTCTTGATTCTGTCCTTTAAGAGTTTCATCAAATCTTGTTCAAGTTTAGCCGGTATATCTTGGCCAATCAGCACCTTCAAATCTGGGCTAGAAGGGTCCAATAATACTTCTTTCACATCATGCTCCCTTGCTTCCAAGACTTGACGTGCCTTCTTCTGTAATTGCTATGCTTGCCTCGGAGATGTCGACGCCTTCATGGATGTCATAGCAATTCTTTGCCATCTGCTGATCACTGAAGATTGTAATAACTCCCCAAGGTGTAGGCATCTTCACACACTGATGATAAGTTGATGGTACTGCCTTCATAGCATGGATCCAAGGCCTACCCAGAATCACATTATAGCTCGTTGCACAGTCGATCACACAAAACCGCTCCATAGAATTTACACCTTCAATATATACTGAAAGCATGATTTCTCCCAGAGTATCTTTCGTTTCTCCACTGAAGCCCACAAGAACTGAAGTTCTTTTAACTATATTCTCCATTGGGATGTTCATCTCTTTCAAGGCGTCAACTGTAAGGAGATTCACTGAACTGCCCCCATCTACTAGTATCCGCCTCACCTTACAATTTGCAATCTGGAGAGCAATGACCAATGCATCATGATGAGGATCTAGAACATTCTCCCGATCTTCTTCTTCGAAGGTGATGACATCTTGAGAGGTTGACTTTGCAATCTTCTTTTGATTTCCAGGCCTTTCATCCTTGGAGCCCTTGGCATGTCGCTTAGCTGCAGAATAAGAAGTACCACAAATATCAGAACCACCACTAATCATATTTATTACCTTAGTTACTGGTGGAGGAGAAGGTGGTTTCTCAGGGACAGCTTCCTTGTTTTCTGCTTTGTTCTTCCTGTGACTGAGGATTTCTTTAAGATAGCCTTTGGAAAGCAGGTAGCTCAGCTCCTTCCTCAAGGCGATGCAATCTTCAGTAAGATGTCCAAAGTCTTCATGGTAAGCACACCACTTAGACTTATCCTTCCATCCTGAAGGTTTGTCGTTCTTCCTGGGCCATCTTGCTTTGTCCCCAAGATTGTTCATTGCACACAAGATTTCTGCAACATCAACAGAAAAACAATAATCAGTTATTTTAGGACATATAGTATCATCTTGATCTTCATCTTCCACAGAATTGATCTTATCAGAATCATTTCTGTGATAGGGTCTGGATCTGTGCTGCCTCTGGTGAGATGACTCAATCTTCCTGTCGGATGGTCATAAGTTGAAGCTTTCCCGGAGATCTTTGACTGTTGCACCTTGTCCTCTTCAAGTCTGATGAATCTTAAAGCCCTGTTGCGCACATCTTCCATCTTCTTGCAGGGATTCATCACCAACTCCTCATAGAACGGGAATCTTTCTTCAGACCCATTCTAAATGCTTCCGTTGCCATGGCCATATCAAGACTGGGTATCTCCAAGACTTCCTTGTTGAAGCGGTTGACGTAATCTTTCAAGGCCTAATTGGGTTGTTGAACGATGCGGTAAAGATCACTAGTGAGCTTCTCGAATTGTCTGCTACAGGAGAACTTATTGTTGAACATGTTGACAAGTTGGGCAAACGAACCAATAGATCCTGGCGGTTGACGGATCAGTCACTTCAATGCAGGTCCAACCAATGTTGAGCCAAACCCTTTGCAAAGGCAAGCTTCCCTATACTGCAAAGGTACTCTGACGATCTCCATCTTCTCCTGATAATGGGCAATGTGCTCTTCAGGATCGCTGTTTCCATCATACAACTTCATACTTGGGATGTTGAAGCCTTTAGGGATGTCAATTTGAGCAATAGCTGGGATGAAGCGTGACTGATTGTAACATGTTGGAGAGACTTGCTGAATAGGCGGAGTGACACCAGGTACATTCATTACCAAGTCTCTCAGTTCTTGGATCTGACTTGCTATGTAATTACCTGCAAAAGGATTAGTGGTACGAGCAATATTATCAAAAGAATTCGCAAAATTAAAGTTACCAAACGGTTGAGTATTGCGGGCTGAAGATGTAACGATCGTGCTACTAGTGAAGATGGGTCCATCTTGAGATGCACTTGACACATTGAGCGTAGGGGACGTGTAAGTGTTTCCCTCTCCTGTAAGATCAAAGATTGTAGGAGCTACAGATGTTGGCATCATAGAAGATGTGACTCCCATTGAAGATGTGGCCTTCGTGTTCGCTGTTGAACTCATTGGTATAAATTCATTGAATACCGAGGAACCAGCGCCAAAATCAAGGATTCTGGGACGAATGGGAGATACTGAATCCACCCTCTCAGATAATGCCTGCTGCTCCTTTTGCATCTTCACCACAGCTTCGGCTATCAAAGATGTGCTTTTGCCCTGCTGATCTAGCTGGTGCTTCCTCTGGATCAACATGCTTTTGAGCTCAGGATCTGTGCTAGGAGATGGTTGCTTCTTGCCTGATCCCAAAGGTGGAGGAGGTGGCAATCCGCAGGGAAGAACGGCTGAAGCTGAAGTCTTTGGAATATTGCCCCCAGATGAGGTATTAACGCCGGTAACGGGACTGGTTGACTTACCAATGCTGGAGATCATAGGTTGAGTAGCCATTTCGAATTAATAACAATTCAATAGATTTACAAAACCAAGTGCCCCTCGGTGGGCGCCAAACTGTTTTGGTAGAAAAAACAATAGAGTATGATCTTAGTTGAAATCAAAAATAAAGGAGGGACGATTGGAATTAAAACTAAAGAATTGATAAGTTGCACAAAGATGTAACGAGGAAAGCCCTAGAGACAATGATCTCGCCGGCACAAAACCTCGGGAGGTGATTAAGAGCACCTTCCTTCCCAAACGTTTGTATTGATCTTTTATGTTTTCGAGCTATGGAGGTTTACAGAAGGTGAGTGCGTGTGTGTTTATGTACCTCCAAGACTCTATTTATACAAGAATTAAGATAACAAGAGTCCTAAACAAATTGAGATAACAAACTATCCTAAAAACCCGGAATCTATCTCTTTGACTTGGTCTTCTTGTTGAGAACTCTGCCAGAGGTGAAGACGTCTGCATCTTGATCAAGATGTCGCCATCTTGAAGATATACCAATAACTAACTCTCCTATAATCTCGGGTTCTATCTTCAAGGAGAGGAGACGTGGTCAATGATGCCATTGAGGGTTGTTGAGTAACTTATCCACATGTGCTATATGATATTGAACACCTGCAAATATTAATTAATTAAATAGGATATATTTAATAATTTTAAATATACCTGTTGCTCAAGATATCACAATCTTGAAGGAGAACGAAGATGGAGACAACTTGAATTTTCACCCACAACAATATATATTTTGATCTAACACAAATGATTAATTTATTTTATGAACGGCAATTAAGGGATTTTTTAAGCAGGTGTTGTGAGTATATAAGAGAGGCAGTAGGGTTGAGAATAGTGAGTGAAGATTTTTGGTAAGGATGACAAGTGATTCACATGAATAAAGAAGTAATATAAAATCTTAATTATAAGAAAATGAAACTTTTTAATGAGACACCGAAGTAACAAAATAGATAATTTATTATGGGAGAGAGTAAGTATATAAGTAAAAGACATTATAAAAAAAGTTTGATATTTCATATATAATACTATTAGGGACTGTGTATAGGGATGGCAACGGGTCGGATTTCATCAAAACTGAACCCGACCCTAACCTCAAAGGGGTTGACACGACCCGCAGTGTATCAATATCTAATTTTTCAGCTCATATTTGCTTGGGCCCAATCTATGTTTAAGCCTAAATTTGACCAGTTATACAAATTAGTTTTAAATCATCAAACCTCACCCACAAACAACTATAAAAATAAATTACACAACACTCATAATATGGTTAACTAACATAGTATTTCAACTTTGTACATAGGGGTGCAGGTCGGGTCGGATCACGACGGTTCAATATCAAAACCCGAACTCGACCCTAACCCGCTCGGGTCATGAAAATTACAACCTGAACCCTACTTTTTCGGGGTGGATCGCCTTCTGGTTCGGATCGGGTTCGGGCAAATTGCCATCCCTAACTATGTAGGGGTTTATAGTTTTAAAGTTTGTATGAAACATTTGAATATTAAAAATAAAATGTTGCTATAGAAAAATGTAAGAGAAAGGAAAAGAAAGTAAAAAAATCAAACGTAATACATATAAATGAAGGTATTTCCAGCAAGCATACGCATGGTTAGTTAAAATAAGTACGGTTGACAATATGCCTTTAAATCAATTGTATTTGGTTAAAGAATATGTCTATAACAAGTATAGTAATTTTAGGGACTTGAATCGTCAATGAATGGAGGAGAAAACCATAAAATCGGCACGACCATACTCTATTGGTGGCACGTTTGTGCAAGGGGCTTACAGGAAAACAACTCTCAAATGAGGCTAGCACGGCTGTGCCTGTTTGTTGACACGATCGTGCAAGTCCTAAATGGGCCTAGGCTGAGGCGCAAGCTGGGAATGGCCGGATGAATTGTTTTTTGGTTTGTTCTCCTGAAAGAGTATGAAAATACTCTTTTAATTGAAGATGGATTTTGTAATTCTGGTATATATTATGTCTATAATTAGTTTATAGTTATTTTAGGATATAGTAATATTTATCTTAGGAATTAGTTAAATTAGAATATTTTTTATTTGATTTACTAACCTACTAATGTTTATCTTCGGTAGTTATTTTGTATTTTAGGTAGGTTGGACTCTTGTTGTTAAAGATGGAGCGGCTATAAAAGAAAGAGGAAGTCAACCATTTTAAAACTACTCATTCTAGCGATTTTAAGAGATAAAAAAGCTCATATCATATTCTCTCTAATAAGTCATTTGTTCTAAAGTCTTTTATTTCTTCAATGAGTTTTAGTTCTAGATCTATGAAGAACGATAGTTAGGAATCAATCCTTTATTCGTTTCTGTCTTGGTGCAGATTTTAGGATTAGATTCACAAGTTCTAGATCTAGTCTTTTAGTTTATTTAGTGTTTGATTTGTTCTAGGAGTCTAGAACACATTTAGTCTTTTGATTATTTTCTTTCTTTCATTGTAATCGTTTGTTAACTTTTATTCTGCAAGTTTTTAATTAATGAATGTTTTCCAGCAAGCATAGTCTTGCTGAAGTGTTAAAATTCATGTTTTTAATTATCCACTGCGTTTTTCTGCGTTTTTACTTGATTCTGTCTATTGACAGTTGTCTTGTCAGTTGTTAAGACACTTGTGTTCGTATTCTCAGATCACAAGTGGTCATTTCCAGAAACAGTACTAGCTACAAATCTTTAAATTGGCATCACGAGCCTTCTCTCGACATTACTGAGTCGATCCTTGTAGTAGCCATAATGGATTGTCAACAAACCAAGTTTAGGGTTTCAATGATTGTGTTTGAAAATATGAGAATGGAAGAGAATGGAACTATCAATGATTTTTCTTCTAAATTGATAAAAATTGCAAATAAGTTATATGTGTTAGGGGAATCCATCCCTAATTCTAGACTTGTAAGCAAAATGTTAAGATCCCTGCCAGAAAGATTCAACATGAAAATATCCGTGGTAAAAGAATTCCATGATGTTGAGACCTTAAGTTTTGACAAACTAATTAGGATCTTAACCATTTACGAGTTAAATCTTGGTGTGAAAAAACCTAACAAAGAACAATCTACTGTTTCTACCAATTTCATTAAGGTATCTAAAGATTTAGTTCAGATTGGAAGAAGAGGATCGTGCCTAATAACCAAAAAGGTTAACAGCATGTTGACAAACTTTTCGAAAAAGGGACTATCTCCTTCTACCTCGGTTAAAAAGTTTGAAAAGGGAATGAGCTATACAGCGACCCTTAGTGATAGTGATAGTGATAGTGATGATGAAGATGAGACATCTTATTTTTCTATTATGCATTCATCTTACTTCACTATGTCTGATAGTGAATCTGATTTTGAAGATGTGCAGTATCCTGACTGCACAACTGTCAGCACAATTGTTTGCACAACTGGTTGCAGTGAATATACTAGCTTGAACACTACAATTGCAGGTAAGTCTGAAGTTTTTCTTGAGGAGGAGGAGGATGAGGACGGTGAAACTTATTAGGAGTTGCACAATACCTACGTTGATCTCTATGCTGAGTGGACCAACCAGATTGAAAAAGTTAAAGTGTTCAAACAGGTAAATAATAAACTTACTGCTGAATATGTGAGTTTAAAATCTGAGGTTGAGAGATTGTCCAGAGAGAGTGATTTTCAAAAAGATTCCATAGCCAAGTTAGAATAAATTTTGAGTCGTGGTAATAAAGAAAAATCTGGAATTGGCTTTGGAGGTCTTACTTTTAAGGGTGAGGATACAACTAAATTTGAAAAACTATCCTTTGATAACATGAATCTAAAAGATAAGAATGAGCGGTTGTAAAAGGAAAGTGAATCTCAAAAGGACTCTATAGCCAGGTCGAAAGGTTTACTCACAAAGAAAGATATTGAGTATGAGAAGGTCAAAACTTGTCTTGGGAAAGAAACTGAAACTCCTACTAAACTTAACAATGAAAAATCTAAGTTAGGAGAAGTTTTAAAGATAAATGAGGGAAAATCAAGAGTTGGCTATGGAGGTCCTATTTTTGTCAAAGAGGTGGAGAGTCTGTCTAAGGTTGAACACAAATCTCCTGTTAAATCCAGAAAACATAGGAAGAGGAGATATGTTTGTCATCACTGTTTTGTTCCTGGTCACATTCGACCATTTTGCTATAAGTTGAAACAGGAACTTAAAATTATGGAGACTGATGTCCACATGAGCAGACCATTAAGTACTCAACCTGCATCTCAACTGAATAGACAACAGAAATATGTTACAAAAACTACTTGGGTAAGGAAGAGGACATTAAGTGTCAAGTGGTGTTAACCTCCTCAAAAGGAAGTTTCGAGGGGTCTTGGTATTTCGACAGTGGGTGCTCACGGCACATGTCTGGATCCCTTGAGTGCATCATTAATTATGAACCATGCAAAGGTGTAAAGGTAAACTTTGGAGGAGGTGCCGAAGGTAAGATCATGGGCTAAGGTACACTGAATATAGTAGGTTTACCTAGGTTGCACAATGTGTTGCATGTGGATGATTTAAAGGCTAATTTGATAGGCATAAGTCAATTGTTTGATGATGATCTAAATGTCAATTTTGATAAGAATACGTGTGAGGTCTTCGATGATTCAAACAGATGTGTTTTAAAAGGAGTAAGATCCTCTGATCATTATTACAAGTTGGTTGAAAATATTTCACATTTTAAATCAATTTTTGATAATGCTCCTGATCCTATTGCCAAATCTACTGAGAATTATGTTATAGGTTGTACAGGAGGACATGATCTGGGTGATGATGAATATGAACCAAAGAACTTAAATGAATCTGCATAACATGCACTTGTGCAGACAGATGATACGCCAAATGAGCAGACAACTGACATCGCATGTGGTCAGACAGTGGCATAATCAAATTCAGATTCTAAAACCAAAGAAGAAGAGGTGAATAGATCAAAGGATGACCCATCCAGGATACAAGGAAATCATCCAACTTACAGGTCATTGGGGAAGTGGATGAAAAGATAAAACCAATAGGAAAGAAGGTCAATCACCATGACCTTGCAGGTTTGGTATGCATGAACTCTGTGTACCATCAACTAAGTTCATGTTGTTTTGTTGCCAATGAAGAATCTAATTTAGAGGCATTTTTATGTCATTTGAGGGGGGGGGGTTAATTATTCTTCTAAAAAGCACTAATGTTAGTTATTTTGGTAATCAGTTGGGTTCTTGGGAACAAACTTTTGTTCTACTATATGCTGTTGAATCACAATGTGTAACAGTTGGTAGTAGGTGCACTAAACTCCTTTGGATGAATAAATTGATCAAAGACCATGGAATCAAAGACAAAATATCGTCTGTCTTTTGTGATGCTAAGGGTACCATAGAGATTCTTAAAGTCCTCATTCAATGTTCTATCCCTAAAAATCTTGATTTTAGGCTTCACTATATTCGATATATTGTTAATCGAAAAATCATTAATTGTCAATTTTAAGGTAAATAATAAACGATTGAATGATATTTTCATAAGGCCTTTGTTTTTCGGGAGATATTTTCTCTCGGTGTGGGTGAGTTCAGTTGATCGCACAAGTATGTGGACAACTGTATGCATCTCTGTATAATTGTATATTACAGAAAACACAAACACAAAAAAACGCATTCATGCTTTGCACGATTATCTCTTGTGGTCACTTGGTTGACTTTTCCCGTGGCTCTGTGTTTGACCCTTGAATGAGATACCATTCTTAACCTGATAATAAAAATTATCTTGTTAATTCCTTCGTGTTGTTTATCATGCAGTGGACACTTAATCTAAGGTTACGGGGAAAACAAGGTGCCTCCTATCTTTGAAGTCACCACTCATTTAGGCAAAATGTCGGCGTTGTACAAAAATATATCACTTGAGGAAAAAAGTATGGTGACACTGTATTGTGAGAGTGAAAAGCTCCTCCCCGTAACCGATTCAATGCCTCAAAAGGAAGTGTTCTAGAGGATACATGATTGAAAGATATCTCATTGAATCCATGTGTGTTAAAACCGGGCCATTGGATATGTTGACCATACTATGTCACACCTAATTGAGATTAATCTCCACTATGTGTGCTTGTTAGGCATAACTCAAAAGTAGGATTTATTTTGCCTCGTGAAAATTTCATTTTGTTGATTATTATTTTCATCAAATTGTGGGCTAATCATTTCTTGATAAACAATATGTTTAATAAGTGTGTGCCCAGGTTTATATGTAAAGAAAATCTGAACAAGACAATCTTTGGAGTTTCACGTGGATATGATCGTCTATGGTATTGCAATGGGCCACAAAATCCGGAAAAACATTTGGTTTTTGAATTCATGTTCTTTGGCCAATTTGATCCTCCAAAAGGTTTGGTCACCTTGACTGAATATGTTTCCTAGACCAAGTGAACTTCTCCCTAGCCATAATCAACAACAATTCTCTCTCTGGAAATTTCATTCTCTTTGTGAGAGTGTCATCCATGCAGTTGTCTTTACTTGACTCTGTCCGTTGACAGTTGTCTTGTCAGTTCTTAAGACACTTGCGTTAGTATTCTCAGATCACAAGTGGTCATTTCCAGAAACAGTCCTAGCTACAAATCGTTCAGCTCCCTATTTGTATAAGGAATTAATTAATAATTAGAAAAATAGTTTCCTAATGCGAATAGAAATGCTTTGTACATAAGAAATATGATTCATTCTCTTTTAAGGGTTTAGGTATTTATAATATAAATTATACCCTCTCTCCTAGGATATTTATTTGACAAAATTATTGGGCTCAATAATCTGTGTAAGTAGATTAATGTGATCGACTTATGTAATTGTCATTGAAAGTAATATATTCTCCCTCCGCTCGTGGACGTAGCCAAGTTGGCGATCGACGTAAAATTCATGTGTTCTTGTGTGTGATTATTTCGCATTTTGCCGTTGTTCTTAATTATTGCTCTATCAATTGGTATCATAACTAAATTGGCTAGAATAAGATCCGGGTATTCTCCTGCGAAGAAGATTGGTCAATGATTTGAATCATCGATCAAAAAGTTTAATGGGAGGAATATTATTTTATTCTTTGGCAGATCAAGATAAGGGCCGTGCATCAGACGTGCAAAATAGGTGCAGAGAATTTGCAGTACACATGCAGCGAGCGTGATGTGCACGTGCAGTTCATGTGTAGTGAGCACATCGAACGTGCAGCGTCTGTGCAGAAATATGGGTCTCTAGGTTGGACACAGATCAACACAAAATCCTTGTTGAAGAGACAAGGCTTACTGGCACATTCAGTCATAGACAAAGAGGAGAAAGGAAGTGAGGAAGTAATGGATTCTCTGGAGGAGAAAGCACATTCATAAATCATCATAGGTCTCTGTGATGATTTTTTCGTGAAGGTGGCTACAGAAGCTACTACTAGCTTGAGTGAACAGGCAACAAGGGTTCTAGAAAGAATATGAATTATCAATAATCTTCTAGCAAGAGGAGCCCGAGACCTGAGAGCAAATGTTGCTATGGGAGATGGTGACAGTAAAGATTATGCTCTAGTAATGGAAGAAATCTCATGGCACGGGGATGAGTGGCTTCTAGACCCAATGGTAGAGCGGAGTGGGATGGGTTAGAAACAAGTGGAGCCTCTTATTACTAAGGGGAATAGGTGGGCAGATGATCCTGAGTTGCAAGATGACTATCCACAGAAAGAGTTGATACAGTTAGTCTTTGTGGGAAAGGATCAGTGTCGACTGAACTTACCAAGTACGAAAAACTGTAAAGTACTCAGAAGAGCGAGTGCTCTAGATAGGCGTTCTAGAGGCACATAAAAAAGCTCGACATAGCATACTATCCTTTTTCTTGGGAGAGCAAGATTGTCCGGTGTGACAAATAGTACTTGGGTTAAGCACAAAGATTGCAGTCTGTTTTCCTTTGACATGAGTGAGTTCAAAGCTTTCTAGACTAGTTCGAATATTATCATTGTATTGGGATTAAGAAGCAATCAGGACAATGTACAATCTGGGGATTTAAGGTGTAGTATGTTTCAAGGATCCAAAATTAAATACACAAGTCTAGTCGGCAAAACGTTGCTTAAATTCTAGAGGTGTATAGTTATGAGGGTTCGGCGTAACACATGTTGATGGTCTAGAAGGGTTTTCTGACACATCAAGATTGAGTTTCTTGGATGTCATCCGCATTATGAAGAAGTCAAAGAAATAGGTAAGTAAAAGCATATTTAAGTGAAATTTTGTAGCAGTTCGTGCAGACTTCGCGTAGTCGTGCAGTTCACGTTCAATTTTAGTTTGTTTAGATGCTTCTGGGGAAGAAATCTAAGTAGGTAATTCGATATTATTCTGGGATTTAGGATATTTTTAAGAATATATTTTCTTGTGTGAGTATGTGAGAAAATCCTCCTTCAATTTATTTGAGTCGTCACTTATTTTATCAATAAAAAATCAATTTCCAGAGATTCAAGGGTTCAGGGATTAAGTTATGAAATTGAAAGGTCAATAAGCATCAATTCCACCCAATATAGGATTGGTCTTGCATATGTGTCATTGATCTAAACAATAATAAACAAACAAATAAATAAAGCAAATAAAACCAATAATTAAATATTTAATTATTAGAATTGTCGGATTATGTGCTTCGCGATCACTATCATGAATTGAATAGACTCTAGGCTAATCATTTTGATGGGATTACACTATTCTAAAATCAATAGAATAGATGAGCCGAGACAAGCTCGTCAGTCTTCATTTGGTTGGTATTCAAATCTGGTGATCGTGGATTTGGTATTTCGGATGTGGTCAACGTTTTGGTGGAGGTTCTAGTGATCTATATGTCATTACACAAGTTGAGCCGGAAATTCATTTGCTTGATGTAGTAAATGTGGTTGTTCATGATCGGATAAAGTTTGTGTCTTTTGGCAAAGACAAGGCGGAGGTGGAGAGATATGTTCGGATACAAAAGATTCAACTCAAGGTGGAGTTGGTGTCGGTTCGTAGATATGAATTATGGTTCAGGGCGATTCAAAATCAAGGTGGAGATTGTTGGGAATACGCCTTTGAATTAATTGCATTTGGTTAGATATATCTGCAACAAGTACAGTAATTCATGGGACTTGAATCGCTGAGGAAAAGAGGAGAAAACAAAAAAATTAAAAAAGCGGCACAGCAGGGGCTGTACAGCTGTGCTCTAGGGTGGCTCGTTCGTGCAGGGGGGCATGCAGGAAAACAGCTTCCAGATGAGGCTTGCACGGCCGTGCTTGTTTGTTGACACGACTGTGCAAGGCCTAAATGTGCCTGGGTCGAGGCGTCAAGCTGGGAATGGTTGGATAAATTGTTTTTTGGTTTGTGCTTCCTATTGGTACAATGAATTGTTCAATAATTATGAAAGCACTTTTTAATGATAATAGAATTGCTTTGTACACAAGAAATAAGATTCATTCTCCGTTAAGGGTTTAGGTATTTATGACTATAAACAGTACCCTCTCCCCTAACATATTTTTTGCTGGTCATCTTTAAGAGATACAAGTAGAGATCTATAATTCTAGATTTAGGTTGATAGAATTATTGAGCTCAATAATTCGTGCAAGTAGATTAGTGTGATCGTCTTTTGTAATTGTCATTGAAAGTAATATATTCTCCTTCCGCTCGTGAACGTAGACAAGTTGGTGAACCACGTAAAATTCTTGTGTTCTTGTCTGTGATTATTTCGCTTTTCGCCATCGTTCTTAATTATTGTTCTAACAGGTACAATTGACCCTCGTTCTTTTAGAATATTTCAATCCGATCCATGATTCTTTGTTAACTATCTGACTTTCTAGTTATTAATAAAAAGAAAATTTTGATTCAGTAGCGAGTGAAAGCATGAGTTAATATACTTTAGTGCTGCTGAAGTTGGGATCTCACATTATTCAAAATTGTTACACATACAGAAACATAGTAAAAAATTTATAACTCGGGGTAAAAAATTATGAAAATAAGAAGTATAAGGGAAATTTGTGGAATTTTTTTTTTTTTTTTTTTTTGAATTTCAAGATGGTGCAGCTGAGTTACCTTGGCCTCATATTAAGCACATAATTTTACTATATTCAGCTGGAAATTTGTATGCATCAATGTAAATGGTTATTTTCCCTTAAAAATTGAGGTAGTGGTGTGTTATTACATGAAATTTCAATGACAAATTTGTCATTCACGCTTATGCAGTGAGGGTCGATTCGCACGGTTTAAGAAACCACAAGTTTTTTTTTTTTTCTTTTCTTTTCTATAGTTTGCCCTACTTATAATGATAAACTATTCACAAAATTTTGGGGGAAACTACTTTCTCCTTAAATTATACTTTCTCCGTCCTAGAGTATATATCCACCTTTCTTTTTTATTCCGTCCTAGAGTATATGTCCACTCCCAATAATGACAAATAATCTTTACTATTCCCCGACTCATTCTCTCTCATTATTTACTTTTATACTCACAACGCCAATCAACTTACTATTCTCGCTCACTCATTTCTTTCCTACTTTACTTTTATACTCACAACACTTGCATCACTTCCACCATAACTTAATCTCCATGTAAATGGGAGGGTTGACATATACTCTGAGACGGAGGGAGTAAAATATTATGTTTTCCAAATTGTTTCTAAATGTTCGCTAAATGCTTACAAGTTGAAAAAAAATAAACATAAATTAAAGAGAAGCTAATTACCCCCAAACCTACTCTAAAGTATCACATTTTCAATGAAAAGAAAGAAGTATACTCTCTCCGTCCCATCCGAATTAGGATTTGTGGGTTCGGCACGGGGATTAAGGAAAAAGTGTTAGTGAAGTAGGTGTTGTGAGTATGAAAAGTGAAGTATGAGAGAGAAAGTGGGGTAGAGAATGATGTGGCGGATTTTGTATACATTATTTACCTTATTCTCTCATATATTTTGGTTCATTTTGATGTACTTTAGACTAGATTTGATGTATTTGTTATCATTTGAGCTTTATTGTAATCCGGGGTAGAATAGTCGTTATTATTTAATTATTTCCCAGATGTAATTTTTGGTGAGCTTCAACGTCTGTCTCGATGGTCAAGTAGTCAAAGTCAAGTCAAAGATAACTGGCGGAAGAGCGCAGGGGCCAAACTGAAATTTCTGGAAGTTGAGGGTTGTTTGGACAATTCTGAAACTTGGAGGACTGAACTGACAATATTAAAACTTCAGGGACTGAATTGCAAATTCGTGAAAGTCAACCCCCTTAATTCCGCACATGTACTCGGCTGGCGGGAGTTTTTATTTACTGTTTTTGTTTTTTCTTTTTCCATTATTTTTAATTAGTATTTTTTTTATTTATTTGATTTTTAAAAGATTGATTATTAGTTGAGAAATCAGAGGAGATTAGGATTATTCTCTCTGGACTTTGAATACCACGTTCTTTCTTTTTCTCTCTAGAGTTTTTGTAAACCATTAATGGAGAACTAAACTCCATTGCTTTGTATTGAAAGCTTGAACCTACTTTAATTCAATTGAGGTAATTTTCTTATTCTCTTGTTTGATCTATTCATAATTTTGCTTGTCCGATTTTAGGTTTATAATTAGGGTTTGTGGATTTGGCCAATCCATTAGTTCTTTTAATGAATCTTTGCTAGAATTCTCTGTTCTGTGCCAGAATTAGGGTTTTCACCGTAACATCTTCACGAATTGTGTATGTGCCATAGCAATTCGTGAAGTAGGCAAAATTTAGCGATTATCTGTGTGAAATAATCCTAGAAAGCGTTCTTGATCTAAGTCTCTTAAATTGAATCAATTAATTCTGCGATCTAGACTGTGCCAGTTAGTTTAATTTATTAATTAGGGTTTATAGTGAGTGTGCTACTGCTATAGACTAATCTGTAAGAAGAGACAGAGAATGCAATATATCTCGTGATCAAGTGAATAGGATTAACGGATAAAAAGAAGTACCGATGAAATTGAATTAGAGGACGGGGATAGTGATCAATCTGAAGTGCTTTTAAATCATTGTTTTAATCACATTTAGTTTAATTTCCCGTCTAGGAGTTAATTACAATCAAAATCAACCCCCAATCTGGTCAAGTGACTGTTCGTGAACAAATCATCGTTCTTCGTGGATCGACCCTGACTTACCCTAATTACATTATTAGTGGCCGAGTTTAGGTCTAATTTAGTAGGCGTGCGACTAAGCCTACCAAATTTTGGCGCCGCTGCCGGGGAACGGTGTTTATTTATTTACGTTCTTATTTTAATTCTTGTTCTTGTTCTTTTCATTTTAGTTGTATTTATTTTTAGTTAGTTTAGTTATTTAGTTTCCTTTTTGTTTTTATTTATCTATTTCTGTTTTTAGTGTGGCACCTTTTATGGTCCACACCCGTTCTACTGACAATCTGCTTGGAATTCTTGAGTTAGATAGCAAATGGCAGATCAGACATTGAGGCAAAGGACTGCCCCGAATTGGAATGAGCAACCACATGCCGTCCAATTCCCTGTCTTACCTGCCGGAGTCACTTTTGAGTTGAAGTCGGGGCTGTTGAGCCAGTTACCACACTTCACTGGGATGCCTGGAGAGAATCCGAATCAGCATGTGTCCCAGTTTGTGCAGATATGTCAAAGCATGAAGCCGGCTACACTTCCTTTAGAGCACTTATTACTCAGAGCATTTTCTTTCACTCTGAAAGATGATGCTAGTGCGTGGTACTATCATCTCCCACCTAACAGTATCACCACATGACAGCAAATGAAGGAGGTGTTTCTTGATTAGTTCTTTCCTCCCGATCAAATCAATGTGATGAAGCGGGACATTAGCAACATGGAGCAGAAGGTGGATGAGACTCTATACGAGTATTATAACAGGTTCCATAAGTTGTGCAGGAGTTGCCCGTATCATGGGTTTGATGATGATCAGCTGATAGTATATTTCTATGGAGGGTTGACAGTCATGGATAAGCGGTTGGTGGATTCTTGTTGTGGGGGCAGTATACTCAACAAGACGACTGAGGAGGCTAATGAGATAATTGATGAGTTGGCTAAGAGCACCGGACACATGGCCGGAGATCGAGTTTCAGACAGGTTAGTGTTATGGGATCGAGTGGTGGTGTGCCAAGTAAGCTTGAGACAGATGTAGAGGACCTTAAGGGGATGATGAAACAATTATTGATGGGTCCACCACAGAGTCAACAGTATCCCACTAGTCAGTATAATCAGTACGGACCACCGTACCAGCAGCAGCAGCAGTATCAGAGTAATCCTCCGAGACAGTCTACGGATGATCTGCTTCACTATTTAGTGCAGTCAGTGAGTATGATGAATGGTAATTTCCAACAGTATCAACAGATGACCGATACGAGTATTGGTAATGTAGAGAGACAAATGGGGCAAATAGCTGATGCGGTTGGGAGACTAGAGGCTAATGAGGCAGCGAAGGTACAGTCTAGAACAGAACTGAACCCTAAGCAGAGTGCATGTGCCATGACTTTGCGCAGTGGTGAGGAGATTGGGAATGAAGTTGTATCGGAGGAGCCATTGATTGAGGTTGAGCAGTTTGTGCCTGAGGAGAAGACCCCGGAGGAGGAGAAGAAAGCTACACCAAAACCACCAGTTTTTGAGCCGGATGTTCCATTTCCTGAGGCTTTGAGAGAGCATCGCAAACCGGAGTCTGACAAGGCTATATATGACACTTTCAAGAGGCTTGAGGTAAACATCCCATTTTTGGATCTTTTGCAGACTGTCCCGAGATATGCTAAATTCTTGAAGGAGTTGTGTACATTGAAGAGCGATCAGAAGGCAAGGAGTCAGAAAAAGGTGAAGATGAAAGAGCATGTGTCTGCAGTCTATCACAAGAAGATGCCCAAGAAGTGTAGTGATCCGGGTATGTTTGTTATTCCCGTGTCTTTGGGTGATGAATCTGAGCATATGGCGATGCTTGACTTGGGTGCTTCAATCAATGTCATGCCCTATGCATTGTTTGAAAAGCTCAAGTTGGGACCTTTACAAGAGACTAGGGTGGTGATTCAGTTGGCGGATAGATCTAATGCATACCCCAAAGGGAAAGTTGAGGATGTTTTGGTCCGGGTTGGTAAGTTCATATTCCCTGCTGATTTTTATGTGTTAGAGATGGACACGGATCCTAAGGCTCCCATTCTATTGGGAAGGCCATTTATGTCTACGGCTCACACTAAGTTGGATGTTTCCAACGGATCGTTGACTATGGAGTGTGATGGGGATTTAATGGAGTTCAATATTTTTGACTCCAAGAAAGACCCTAAGGATGTCCGTGGGTTGTGTTTTATGGATGTAGTAGAGCCAAAGGTAGATAATGTGTCCAAGGTTTGTAGTAGTAGTGATGATGTGAAGATTGGTTTAGAGATCCCGGCGGTAAAACATGGACCAAGAAAGGTGAAGATCTTCCTGAGCACCGAAAGCATGTATTTGGAGGTGAGGAAGAATTGATGATGGCTAGTGGTCCGATTGAGAAGAATAGAGGTTTGAGCACGATGAACAAAAAGAAGAGGGGTTTATGCAGACAATTCGAGCCAAACTCAAACGTGGGTGGAGTGTGCATTAATGAGGTACCACTTATTCTCCACGTTTAAACTGTCCTTTTTTTATTCACTTGTACACATTGAGGACACTGTGTAGTTTAAGCGTGGGGGACGGATTGCAGTTGTATAGTATGTATTTTATTTCTAGATAGCTAGTTAGTTCTCTTAAAAAAAAATGCACAAGAAAAGAAGCCCGCTAGATTGAAAACCCGAAA
>JAOWBW010000097.1:0-117477 GCA_026119855.1 Campanula takesimana | reverse complement strand
GTAAATTACAACTCCCGAATCACGCGTGTGACCGGTAAATAAACACAAAGTTCAACAGTCCAAGGGTTCAATTCTGTTCTGATGCAGGCAACTGTGCCCACACCCCACTGTTCTGTTCAATCACTGAAACTTGTTCTTTCCCTAGAAATTGGCCCAGAAGCGCGCGCCTCGGGCTGGTGTTGTGGGAAGCGCGCGCCTGGCGCATTGTATCTGGGAGGCGCCCGCTTCTGGGCTAACCTGTCAGATTATCAGAAACTTATGGACTCAGGGGATTGCCCTGGTCCTGATTGTGTGATGAAACCCCTGCAATGTTTGTTAGCACGAAATAATAGGAAGAATAGGAAGAACACATGGAAGGCGGGCGATTCTGGAATTTGACGCGGGACGCGCGGGCTTTGGACCATGAAGGTCCGAGGCGCGCGCTTCCCATATCAATTTCCAGAATGCTCAGAAAAGTGAATTATGAACAGAAACACAAGTTTAACCCTCAAGCAATCCCCAGCAGAGTCGCCACTGTAGATACCCGGGGGCGGAGACCGCGGCTTTAGGCTAGAGCGCGCGAGCTCGTCCTAGGATGTCTAATTGTGTTTTAGAGTCGCCACCCACGTTTTTTAGGAACATAAGAAACCTAATGTTTATGAGCCTAAGTTTGATTTACGAAAACAGAGATTGTTTGGGATGAGGGGTTCGGGGGTTAGGTTACAAAATGGGAAGTACTTAAACACCCATTTCTCCCGAGCAAAGTCGGTCTTGTTTGTTCATAATTCACCTTAAAGATAAATGTGTTCTTCCTATTTGAATGATGATAAAAAAGGGTTTTTAAAGTTTAAAATGTAGGGAGATGACTCCTAGGCCAATTCAATGTAATGAAAGGACCATTGGTGTCATGTCCCAAGTGGTTTTGGGGTGATTGCACATTTGATTGAAGAAGAAGAAGAAGAAGAAGAAGAAGAAGAAGATGAAGAAAGTTTAAGACATTTACCTATAGTATCATTCAAAGAGAACCTCTTGAAAACCCTTGAAGAAGAGGTTGAATACTTGGAGAGAACACTTCTTAAGGTCCAAAGTTTTTTAGTTAAAAAGGTCTAAAAGAAGTCTCAAGGAAAAGTCTAGAAAAGAAGTGAGGAAAAAGGTCCCTTCCAATGATGGATTGGAGGGGTTTTTATAGTTGAAAGAGGGGAGTTTTTGGAGCCAAACGGAGTCTCCAAGAAATCTTTCCCAGGCAAAATCATGTATAACGAGCAAGGGAGAGATTCTTGGGCAGAATCTGTAACTGACACACCCCAGAAGCGCGCGCATCCCACCTAGGCGGCGAAAGGCGCTCGCATCTGGCCTCAAGAAGCGGAGGCGCGTGACTCTGAAAAGCAATTTTTGATAGAATGGACTAGAAAGTTAGAAATGTTATTCAGTTTAGTCCCAGGACTTAACGGAGTCCGTCTGGAACTTAACCAAAGTAACAGAAACTAACAGAAAACACTTAAAAGAGGGAGAAACACAAAATCAAGTGTGCAATCGGGGTGAGCGGTCCAAGGCGGGGTGTCTACAGGTGCAAAGTGGGACTAAAGGCAAATTAGAGTGTTATTCTGGGACAAAATTCGGTTTGGGGTGCAAAGTGGGATTACCTGGATACTTTGAGGGGGTGATAAACATATTTTGGCCCAAAAAACCCGTCAAAATCGAATCAGGAAAAACCAGGCCCAAACCAAGGAGGTCCGATCGGGTATTTCACATGGTCCGACCGGACCAGAGGGAGGTCTGACCGGGTCAAGGCCTAGGTCCGGCCGGACCCTCCTTCCTTGAGCCTATTCCCTGTTTTTCCTTAATTCTGATTTTACGCTCTTTTACGCAATTTCAATTTTAGCCTTTTCTTTGATTCGTTCTTTTGTGTGTGACCCCATAGGATTATATTAAGTTGGCAATGAGTCTAACCAAGGTCAATCCCATAAGTCATGAGCGGACTCTAGCAATCCATTATGACACTATCCCAATTTATATAATTCCTTTTTTCGTTAATATTGAACAAGTACTTCGTTTACTGTGAACATATCACAATTTTTCTCTCGTATCATTTGAACATATTTCACGTCAACTTATTTTTTTTTCGATCCTTGTCTCGATGATTGAAAATGTTGACTCATCAATCTTCACTGAGCGTGGCAGCATTTCAGCAATCTCGCTCTTCATGGCCTAACACTTCTGAAAGGGACAGATATCTCTCTTGACTTGGGACAATCATCTTGTATTAATCCTACAAGAATCCCTTTGTCGTAATCATAGCCTTTATGACTACCTGGTAAGGGTAGCGGTTGACTAATAATGTTAATCATGTAGAAGACCATGATAATCTCATGTCTAATAGATATACAAAATTTATATACTTTATATTTGATTACATCATTATGACTCTCACCAGTACAATACCCAACAAGTACCCATACTTTTAATTGTATCATCACATCAGTATCATATTCGTTAAACTTATACTAGTTCTTCATAAGCTAGGGACGGGGATTATTATATAAACATGCAAAACATATAATAACCAGGTTGTTGTCTCTGAACATATTTATCCAGGGCTAGGGCATAATCTCCAACAATCTTCCACTTAGGCACTAGGCCAATCACAACACGTATCAAATACCATTGAGCTTAGTATTATGACCATCATACAACAACATGTGGAGGATATTATGTTAGAAGATTATCCTTGTTATCATCATAAGGTATTTTGCATATTTTGACATCTCCCATATCAATGATTTCTCGTAGAGATGGAAATGTCTGAGTGTGTGTTTGGATCATAGATGAGTTGTAACGACCCCAAAACCCGTCCCTATTTATTTTATATTTTTGGGACTTTTAATTTGACATTATGTGTACATTTTATGTGTTGCATCATATTTTATGACTTGCACATATTGTTTGATTAAATGTGTTATTTACTTAGTTAGTAATAATAATGGTTAAAGGAGTTAAATGATTAAGTTGAAACTTTATGGTCCTTTTTGAAAATATAACTACAAGGGCTTAAGTGTTAAAAATGAAACTTGGGTGACCAAAAGTAGAAAAGTGGGTAAAATCTTTATAAACTTATCCTTCCTTCTCTCCCTCTGTGTTCATTGTCAACAGCAACATTCTCTCTCGTACTTTCCTAGGGTTAGGAGAAAAAGGTAAATTCAACATATTTCGATTTAATTCTTTTTATTTACTTATCCGTTTTAAAAACTAATTATATAAAAATAATCAGGGCGTTGAATAGGTCATTTCTACCCGAACAAAACATATTTCTGCGATACTTTTTCCAGAAATAGGTAAGTTACTGATTCCCCTTTAAATATTAAAATGGTCATATATGTTATACTTGATACTTGTACTTGTTAATTTTGTGATTTGAATGATATTTGTGATACTTGTAATTTTGGGACAAAGGGAGTATTAAAGTACTGTGAAGAAAACAATGACTTAGGCTTGAAAGTGGTGTTTGGGCATGTATTGCACTTATGGGTATTGTTAGTATTGTTAAAATGTTATTGAAAGTATACTCATACGCTTGGGACGGATGAATTTGGCTTGCAGGAGAAATTTGAGAATTCTGAGTCTGGATTGTGGGCGACCGCCCAGAATAGGGTTCGGCGACCGCCCACAACTACTGAAAGGTTTGGTCTGGGACAGAGCATTTTGGGCGACCGCCCAGTCTGGTTTGGGCGACCGCCCATAATTGCTGAAAAGTTGAGTTGTTCCATTTCAAGTGATTTAAAGTTCAATCTTGGTCTAGGTCTTAGGTGATATCCTAGAGTACCTAGAGGGTTGTTGTGGAACACCCTAGTGTTTGAAAGTGGTTCCTTTGTGAACATAAGATTTGTGAAATTTGACTAAATGTAATTGGATATTGTTGAACATCTTTTGATGTGGTTTGGATTGGTTCATCTTTGTGATGTGTTTGGCTTGGTTCCCTACTTTAGAATCATTGCCCCCAGTTGTTTTTTAAGCAAGTATTCATTACTATGCTCGTGTTTAAAGTCCAGCTGGTACTTGTTATGGAGTCGGGCAGTGGTAGGGATTATAATGGCACACGAGCCAAGTTCATTGTAAGGCTTCTACCATTGGTTTCCCATTTTTAACCCCCTTCCTTGGGCCACGGATTGGGTTTGGGCTAGCTCTCCTTTGTGGGAGTTTAGTCACCGTTTGGGTTATGACTTTGTGTCATTTTTCCCCCGTTGTTGTTGTTGTTGTTGTTGTTGTTGTTGTTGTTTGGTTCATGAACCGGTTTCAGCCCTTTGGTGCTGCTCAGTTGATAAGATGGTTATATGTTTGATTCGATAACCTTGGCTCAGTATCCACAGCTGAGTGTTTATTTCCGCCTTACATGTGGAAAGATGAGTTGGCTTTGCCTATCATGTTACGTGCTATGTGAATGTTTATTGACATTGTTCAATTATGAGTATCATTTCAGCATGTAACGTAGTTGCATTTTAGTAGCTTACTGAGATTTATTCTCACCCTTATTTGTTTACTGTTTTAGATAAAGGAGAGCCCAGTGGATAGGTCACTTCACAAGGGAGGACGTCGAGGTGGTGATTTTGGGTAAGACATTTTGGGACATGTGTTATGTAAAGGCTACATTATGTAAATGTATATCCTTTTGGGTAGTATACCCGTGACTTCATCTTTGTATCACCTATTTTTGGAACATGTTGGTGATTTGTAAATTTGTAAAAAGTGTGTAAGCTTCTGGCTAAGTACTTTGGATTGTGAAAGTTTGTTTGTGTGAAATATCATGTTTTAAGTAAATGTGTTTGGTTATATGAAACTTTTATAAAAGTACATTTCAAAAAATTTTCCTAAAATGTTTTATGACGTCTTCCTATCGTGTCCCGAGCGTGGGGCCAAGTAGGACCACGGGTACGGGGCGCGACAGTTGGTATCAGAGCTAGGTTGTAGATGGTCTAGAATGACTAAGTGACCTAGGAGGGTAGTTGTGTATAGAGTGAGTAACGTTGAGTGTCTTATGCAGGTATTTAATGAAAATGGTTGAGACTGAAGGAGATCAGGCTGGTTCTACTGATGAACCTCCTGCTGCTCAAAATCCAAATCCTGCTGTTGCTCAAATTCCTTCATCTCAGATTCCATCTACCGATCCTAGAGCCAAGCAGATTAGGTTTGCACCATCTCTTCTTGCCGGTGCAACACTTACTGCTCTATCTGTAGTTATCAAGTCTGAACCTGAGGTTGCCGATGAAATGGCTGAAAGAAGAAGATTAATTGCCTCTGGCTTAGGGGTAAGAGTTCCTCTACAGAAAGGAATTCTAGATCTTCCCTATTTACCTGAGCTCCATGATGCTGCTGATGTAGCCTCTGGACCTATTATCAGAAAATGTAAAACCGATCAGGAACCCCACCTTCCATATTTTCTTCAGAAACCATTGGTCATTCACCAATAAAGTTTTGTCAAAGAATTGGGTATTTCCTATTGATCATCTCCACCCCTTTGTTCGTCGGTTGCTTCAGTTTCATGAGGAAAGAAAGGAGCAAGTTCCATCTAGCGTCCTTACTGATTATGTTGATTATAGAAGCCTGAACAGGCTCACCGACATATACAAGGAGAAGTTTGTTCCCCTTCGGAGATTTCAAAGGTTACCTGAGGCAGAGCTTAGACTAAACTTTGGAAGATATTTTGACTTGCTACCTCTCCCTAGGAATCAGATTTATCTGTTTCAAGATCGAATTAGACAGGATCTGATGGTGCAAGATGTCTGGGTTTCTTATGCCTCTGTCTTCAACCACCTGATGAACTTTGATGAACAAGATCCATATCAGTTAGGAAGACAGAAGATGAGGATGATCTGATGAACTATAATGACAGTGAAAGGTTGGATAACAGTCATCAAGCCAATCAATTCATAAAGAATGTGTAGAGGATAACCCTGAATCTGCTGAATGATTCAGAGGCCTTTATCAAGGCTAGAGCTGCTACTGCTCCACCAGCTATCTATGTTCCTGAACCAGTTCCTTCACCAGCAATCTCTCCCATTCCAACTCCAAGCGGTTCTGTTGATACTGCCGATTTTGTTTGTGCTCACAAAGATGCTGGTGACACTACCACTTCCTCTGACTCTATCGGTGAGTATGGCAAGATGCCGATTAGCATAATTTATAAGAAAACTTCAACTCCTGCCGCTCCTAAATCATCTGCTGAGGCCTTTGCTGATTCAGTATTGGTCAGTGATAGCTCAGACCGTAGTCAAGAAGCAGGAGGATCTGCTGACAAAGGTTTGTTGCTTGATCAAGCTATTGAGAAAACTTCTGACACACAATTAGCCGATGAAACTAGTACTGCTGATGAGTCCCTGGTTAGTCAAGTTGAGGAAACTATGGAAACTCAACCTCTGATTGGAGAAAGCTTAAAGGAAGACTAACTTGCATCACTTGAGCAAACTACTGACACTCAAGTTGCTGATGAAGTTGATGAAGAGTTGCCGATTTCAGGAGGAGCATTTGCTGATAAAGAAGTTGTTGCTGTTGATCAAGATACTGATGAGCCAACTTCTGACACTCATATGACTGAGCCAACTTCTGACACTTAGATTATTCCTGCCTCTATCCCTTCTGATGTACTCTTTGTTGCACCTACTGGTTTGAGAGAGGTTGTTGAATTGGAAGGAGGAGATGCTGTCAACACTTCTGCAATTGATGAAATGATTGCTGCTGATCTACAATTCGAGGAATTCTAGGATGCTTTATTTTCTCCTGAGGAACCCCTATTTCTACCTGCTCTTGAGGTACAACCAGTTGTTGCTGATGAAGTACAACCAATTGCTGTTGCTGCTGATGGGGAAAGCTCGGATAAAATAGATCCGGATGATTATTTAGAGCTACCAGCAGTTGAGGATGAAGATGAAAAGGAATCTGCTCCACCTCCTGAGTAAAACTACTCACTTCACGGTAAGGAGATGATGAGCTCCAACTGGTACACAACCAGTGTCTCCATTCCTACTGACAGGTTTGGCTGACCATTGTTCCATCCTCATCAACCAATCATGTCTTTCCAATCTACCCTTTAGAGAATTACTTCTCCATTCGGCAAAGAACATCCCCATTACACCAAGCATCCTTTCCTTGCTGGTTCCTCAGCCGGTGAAAAATTGGTTTTCATGCCTGGATTAAGCCAGATTTCCAAAGGAAGAAAGGAAAGGCTCCTAAGGTGTCTAAGCTAAAACAGAAAGCAACAGCTTATGAACCACTCCATTGCCTGCCTGGTAAGTTGAAGTAGGTGGTAAAGTTCATCTGCCTGGTCCATCTCCCAAGGTAGTCTGCATCACAATAAATGGTTGGATGAGAAGATGCATGATGATAGATGATAAACTTTTTGACATCCTTGAACTTCGGGCTACTGACTTTAGAGGACTTCTCTATCTTGTTAAATCAGCTGCTCTTGCATTGACGCTGCCGATGTTTCACCTGCGAAAACGTGCTGATCACTATGTCTTCACTTCGAGATTTAAGTTTGCCAATCTGGTCAACATTCTTCTTGAGGGTCGTGCCGTCTTAAACTTCATCTTAGCCATATTTCTGTCCATAGAAGACAATGGTATCTTTCATCTGCCAAGCAATTGTGCTGTTATTATTCATCCTGATTTTCCCATGCCGATCGTCCATGCCGATCTTGCTGATGATGATTGCTCTCTCATTGCCTCTACATCAATTCCTGCTGATTACTTTCAGTCTGCTGATGACGCTGCACTTCAATGATTTTTGCTTCTGCCTCCTGCTCCTGTCTCTCTTCCATCATCCCCTATGCTGATTGTTCTTTCCTCTGATGATGAGATGACTGATGCTGATGATGTTCTTCTTGAAGATGCTGATCTGTTGAATGAAGATTTTGTCCCTTCATTAGTCGTTCCATCATGCTTAAATCCCCTTCAGCCAGCTGTGGTGAACAGCTTATATGAATACCTACGCTTCGGTGAAGGTGATTTATCTAATCAGCAAGTGCTCGCCACTCGTGCTGATTTTGGTGATATGGCTCTTTCTCTTGCTGACCTAATAAGGGACGTTCATTGTGATCTTGCTAAGAAGATTCTTAAGTCCAATCAGGAGGAGGAAACTATAAGGATCAAGGAATTGAAGGAGCTGCTTGCCGACAGAGAGGAACGAGTGATGAAGCTTTCTAAATCTTTGGGAACCATGCATTCAATTCAGAATCAACTTGTTGATGATTAGAGGCCTCAGATTAAATCCTTAGCATCTACCGAGAAAGAGCTATCTGCTGCCAATCTTGCTCTTGTCGAAGCTCAACTGAAGATTGCGGCTCTTGAAGCAAATAATAAGATGCTGACTGAGAGGTTACAAAGTGCTCAGAGGAGACAGAAAAGAAAAGCTGACAAAGAAGAAGCCAGAGCAAAGAAGAAGGCCAAGCGTACTGAATCTACATTAAAGGTTGTTGACCAGCAAGAAGACCCTCCCTTGTCTTGAGTCAATGTAGCCAATGATATTGATATCTTGAAGACCTTCAAATATATATCCAACAAATTATTTTCTAACTTTTTGTTTTTGTGTATGCTTATTTATGTTATGCTCTTATAATATATCTGCTGCTATTCATGCTAACTTTGTTTTGCAGATTATTATTTCTCTGCTGATCATTGCTATCAGCAATTCTTTTTCTCTTTCTATCTTATGTATTTTTATTTCTTTTACCTTTACTAAGACATCAAGTGTGACTTGGCTTAGGGAATGAAAATAAATAGATTACATTTTAAAAACATTCTTTTACTAAGCTAAGATAGATGTTCTTGTTTAGGGTGATTGGACTTAAGCAATTAGGAGGAGATTGTTGTTCATATATATGTATAGGTCCTAGAATTGCTTAATCCCAATCATGTTTGACACTTAGGATCCCCCAATTTTATTAGAACCTTTGTAAGGTACCTTTAGGATTCTTTGTGACCAGCACAAGTGTATAACAACTTTTCAATCAAGACAAACCAGCTAGAGGAAGCAAATCAGCAGACCAGCATTCAAGTTGCCGATCAACTTACTACTCAAGTTGCCGATCAACTTACTACTCAAGTTGCCGATCAACTTACTACTCAAGTTGCCAATCAACTTACTATTCAAAAGTTTTAAAAAGGCTATTCACCCCCCTAGCCTATTTTCCTACCAATTGGGCCTAACAAAGTGTTTCTTTGAAAAAGTTTGATTAGGCTATTTACCCCCCCCCCTCCTGCCTGTTTTCCTACCAATTGGGCCTAACATTTCTCTTGAAACATGTCTTTCAACTCCACGCCTATCTCGTAGGCTTCTAAATGTTCCAAAATTTGTTGGAGTTTTAAGCAAATGGTCGCGAGCATGAGACAACTCACATCCCTAGAATAATTCTTATGTTTCTTGTGATTGTCTCTTTCCGCCCTAGGGGCGTTGGCTTCGGGTTCTTCAGGAATAGGCCCATCAAGAATGTACAACTTATCTTCTTGCCTTAGAAAAATTCTTAGGCTTCGGATCCAATCCATGAAGTTTGTACCATTCTCTTGAAGCTTATCTTTCTCAAGGATCGATCGCAACGAAATTGATTGTGTGTTAGTTGTCATTATTCTACAATTATGCAAAATTTCCAAAATTTTATAAGTACCAATTTCATTAAAGACATAAATAATATATTTTTCTAAAAAATACTCCCACTAAATTATATAACCTTCTTATACAACATTTGTATACATGAATAAAATCAATGCATCTCGCTTTGGTGAGCCCACATAAAATTACTCATGTACTTACAAGTGTTTTAATTATGGCATGACATATAGAATACAAAATATTTATGAGCACATAAGATAAACATGCCAAGCGTCAAGTTTAGTAACTAAACTAATCTCCATTAATTTAAGCATAATATTTATGTGTCATTAGTTTCTCTATAATTATGAGGATGAGACTCTATGAACTTTGGTTATCATCTTCAAATCAAGACAACAAGAAGTGAAACTAAGCCATGGGCATCCACAATTCCGCACTAATTCAAGAAACCAAGAAAGTAGTCCATGTGGCCGAAACTAAGCAATAGATGGTCTCGATGAACGTAGGCCAATTGCAATCACAATTCCACATGGATCTCCAATATTGAATCAAGAACTTTGTTTCTCAATTTTAGCAATTATGAACTCTTCATAATTCTAATTTTTTTATCTTTGAATCTTTGATTGCGATCAATTTTGGGAAACACAGTCTCAAGAACGTAGGCTAGCCATCCAAACCTTGATCCAATCTTAGAATTCACAAGACTAAAACAAACAGGAGTTTCAAACCACAAGATCCAACCCAAACCCTAAGCCCCGCCCGCATCAAACCCTAGGTCTGGCCGGGTCAGTACTTAGGTCCGGCCGGACCTCTGACGAAAAATCAAAAAAATTTAAATTCAAATTTTATCTCAGAATTGCTTTTTCCCGATTCAATTAGGATTTGGTGTTCTTGGTGATCCAATCACCATGATCATCAAAACCCTGAATAAACCATTTATTCATGAATCTCTAGATTATCAAAACTTTGATCCAATCAAAAATTGATAACCCAAACAATTTTAAATCCACCATAATTTTTATTGCGATTGGATAGTGCGATTAAAGTTACAAAAACAATAAACCATATAAGACGCATAGATCACATAAACATCACAATTCCAATATTCAAATCATGCTAGGCACATAAACAATTTATACACACACAATATGATAATGTATTAAAATAATCAACATGAACGGGGCTCTGATACCACTGTTCGGTTTCCTATAATCATGCGCAGCGGAATAAAGCATTTAAATTTTCATGAAAACCCAAAGCCCATAGATCCATTCATATGATTAAATCAAATACTTGCATAATGAATATTGGAATACTAACCCTTGAATCCTTTGATTAACAACCTTGATTCTTGGTGGAACTTTGAAACTTGATCACGAATGAAAGCAAGAACACGAACTATGGAGGTGATAAGCTTCACCCTCTATTGGTATCCACACCTCGAACGAATATCAAGAACGCTTCTTGATCTTTGTTGCTAGACCAAATTGTGAAACACGCTTTCACAATTGTTTTAAAACTATATGAAATTTTATGTGATGTTCTTGTTCTTCGATCTAGGGATCTTAGAACAAGAAATAACCCTCTCAAACTCTTTGGAGGCTCACAATATGCATTGTACTGATTAGGGCAACTAGAGGAGCTGTTTTTATTTGTTTCTCCTATTCCAAATAGGTAACAAGTGGTCAAACCCACAAGAAATCGGACTAAGAAAATCCCAGGCCGAAACCACTAGGTCCGCTCGGGCCTTATAGGAGGTCAGCCCGGGTCCTATATAAGGTTCGACCGGGACCTTACATAGGTCCGATGGACCCTCCAGTTTCTCCAGTTTTCTTGTTTTCTCCTCTAAATTCCTAACATCCCTCAAAGGCCCTTCGACCCAAATTCCAATTAAGTCCTTTAGAATTCGTTCTATTTATGTGTGACCCTATAGGATTACACTAAGTTGGTAATGGGTTGAAACATAAACCCATAAGATATGATTACGTTCTAGCAAACCGTCATACCAACCCAAATAGTATAACTATATACTGTTAGTACCCGGCCTGAAAATGAGTTGTTAGGCATTCCAGAACTCAGAAGGACCTCACAGGTATTTACGAGCTGCGCAGGACTTATCCGGAATTTCCCGAAATGCCCAGATAAGAAGATATTTACTGCATGATCAGATTATCCCCGAAGATAGACGTTATCTAGGAGTTCTCCAGAGTCCAGTCTGATCGCAATCTTGGAAACCATGCCAATCCCCTGGATTGGCCGTGCAGCCACTTCATCCCTGGTAGGGCGGCCAGTCTCTCCGGGTCAGAAACCCTATAAATAGGTGACCTCAGTTCATAATTTTGATACACAATTCTCTCCCCCCGAGTTCTAGAGTCTAAACTGAAGACAAAACTCTCTCCCAAAGCCTTTCTAGCAATCCCGAAGGTCCGGCGAATCCACGTTCAAGATTCGGCTTCGTTCTTGTCAAGATTGGTGAGGTTTTCTATGTTTTCTTAGTATAGATCTGATTTATGCATGTTTTCTTTATGTTTATACATTCATATTCATATGATTCATATTGCGTTCTTCATGTTCTTACTAGAATTCATATTATTTGCTATATTTTGGGTAGCGATCTTCATGTTTATGTGTTATTTCATACATGTTCATGATGTTTTTATTACTATGTTAGATTTAACCTGCTAGATCTATAATTGTAATCCCTATATATATGCATAGGCGATGATGATCTCTTAGATCTAGTAACTACTTCTAAACCCTAAACTGTAGGTAAATATTCCCATGATCATTAACTCTCCTATGATGAATGTGATGACTACACATTGATCTTATCAATGGTATAATCATTATTCTAGGATGTGATCATCTTGTATGATTCTTTCTCCTCCCCCATCACATGCATGATCCCACTTCTTTTCTCTATTCTGATTATGTGCGAACTACGTCGACCTGAGCTTCTCTTAACGAGAGGAACGTAGGCAATCTTCGGATCCAGTCAAAATCACTAACACACTACTAACACAATTATCATGATAGAAAGTCTGATCTGTCGGGCGATACGAGTGATCACTTGATATTCTTCTCTTATCGTAACTTGACCCCCGAACCTTCTCTGTTAGTTTTTCTCAATGTTTAAACTGCAAATAAAACAACGTGGCGACTCGTAATAAGTTAAATGTCAATATGAATATCCTAATCCCAGAGAAAAAGATAAAATAAGATAAATAATAAAAGATTTCCCGTGCGTCGCCCGCATTCGGAAAAGGGTATTCACAGTGGCGACTCTGCTGGGGACTAGCTTTGAACTTTTCAAACATAGAGGATCAAACTTTTGTCAATATCATGATTGTATCTTTCCCCCTTGTACTTTATCTCTTGTACATATCTACTTCCCTTGTAATTTAGTGCGTTGGCATCTTAACTGTTTTATATTGTACCTTCTTAACTATCTTGCATTGCATACATGTAAAAACCAAAAAACTCTCTGTTTTCTCTCTAAAAAAACTAGTTGTTGTCCTCACACTAACACTAGTCCGTGCCACACTACACACCTTACTCCGGATAATCCGTTGAGTGCACAGCTTAGGCGATCCTGTCGTCTCTGTCTTCGTGGCACCCGATTTATCTAACTCACCGTGTACGCTTGTGAGCGGTTAAGGTTTAGCCTTGTCCGTGTCTAAACCATGCACTCTCACAGAGTCTAGGACACTCCAAAGTCGACCGGTTGGTTTGACTAGCTTTTCTTTATAGACAATTAACGTGTCGTTCATGCCGTCATCCGTTAAGTCATTAATGAGTCGAGATCCTTCGAGAGAAAAAAGCACAAAAAACGAAATTCCCTACAAGGGTGTGCACATTGTAAGCCGAGTGATACTTTGTACAAGAATCTGAACTCGTTAAAAACTTAACGGAAGTAACATCGACTTTACGTTAAATGCCTTTAAACAAGGGTTAGTCGTTAGGATCCGTTAGGTCGGTGGAAGTCTCTTGCCCTATAGGACCCTCGCCTAAATTGTCCGTTTGGGTTGTTCAATGCAGGTGAAAAATGAGGGGTCTATAGACGTAGTGATGACCTCCACTGATCCAGGTTTTATAGATAGTAACCCAAAAAGGGGTACCCTTTCCAACCAATTAGGATGTAAATAATGTACTGTTTTGTAAATAACAAAATATATTGCATGAGCCTTTACTCGTCCTAAACTCAACCTACCATACCTCTACAGAGAAGCGAACTTGGGTCCGTTCCGGTGGTCGACTACAACGTCTGAGTCCTCCACAACCTCAGTCTTCAGTCTCTGCTCCAACAATGTCTCCGTCATCATCTGAGCCTTCTACTCCTAATGCCTCCACTCCGCAAGTCTCCGCTACCTGTACTGATCCAGATATCGCCGCCAGCATCAAGCCCTCAGATATTTCGCCACCTCTCCATGCTTTCTTCACTAATCTCATGCTACAAATCTCCAAGCTTGAGGATCGAAGCAAATATCTAGAAAGAGTCAACCAAGAACTCAGAGGCCATCTTCATACTGAAATGAAGAAGAAAGGTGTGGAAACTAGCTTCCACAATGAGGAAGTGATCTTCGTCGAGGATGAAGAAGTGCCTGTCACCTACCCTTCCAACAAGGATGCTGCCCCTCTCAAGGTGCCCAACTACCAAAAGGTCCCTCCGCCTGATTATGGTACTAGAGCAACCTCCAGCAAGGGTCCGTATGAGCCGTCACCATAATTTATGGGTAGCTACTTGTCCTCCACTAAGTTGCCGCCACCATCATTGCCACTAAGCATCGGTGCCGCCATGCCTATAATCTCCACTACTCCTTTCGCTACTCAAGCCTACGGGAGCTCTGATTTTTGCAATCACCCCTTAGTGGTCGCTATGCAAGAACAGATTCGTAAGCTCTCCGACACGGTCTCCAAGCAAGCCGCTCTGATAGTCAAAACCATCAACCCAAACAATGTGGGTGCTCTCCCTAGGGACTTCAAGATGCCGAAAGTCTCCACTTTCCACAGTACTATATGTCCCAAGACTCACCTTGACAGTTATGTGCTAGCTATGAGAGCCAGAGACTGCACCAACGAGCAAATGGCTCGAGTCTTCCACACCACTTTTGACAGAATTGCTCTCCGTTGGTTCTTGAGTTTGGACCCCTCCAAAAGAGAGACATGGGATCAAATCACCACTAATTTCTGTGAGAAGTATCAGTCAAACCTCGAGTGGCATGTCAACCGTACTGATCTGGAAAACACTATGCAAAGGCCCGGCGAGCTTATCTATGACTTCTAATAGATGGAATCACAAGCTAGCAAAAGTACAATACCCTCCTAAGGCAAAGGAACAAAAGCAGATTTTCTATAAGTTCTTATTGCCTAACTTTAGGGTGGCGATCGATAATGGCTACTTTCCTGATCTGCGAGAAATGGTCGATGCTGGGGTCAGACACGAAGCCGGTATTACTGGCATTGCTAAAGAAACTGCCAAAAGTGGAAACATCCCCTTCTGCTAGAAAGCTCCGACAAGCACCGCTCCTAAGGCCAAAAAGGTTGCCGGTCAAGTAAGTATGGTTCAGAACACCTCTGCCTTTGATGTCCAAGCAGTGACAAGTAATTTTCCACATGGAAAGGAACATTTTGACGACTTCGGCATGCCCATTGGCCGAGTATTTGAAGTATTAATGAAGAAGTGCTTGATCAAACCACTCGAGAACTACGAGCTGCAGTACATGGGACATGACACTGACAACTGCTTGTATCTCAAGCGTGCCATCCAAAAGCTCATAGCCGACGGAAAGATCGAAAAGCCTAAAGGTCTGAACACTATAGCATACCCGCTCCCAACAATGGAGGCGTGAACATGGTCGAGCTTATCGGGGGTAACATTGGTATCCTCGAGATGGTAGATGCTTTCGCCGAACTGGGGCTAGACATGAATGCTCTATTCAGTAGACTAGTCAGAATTGGGTTGATAACTCCTGTGGGACACTGCTTCCATTGGCCTAAACATGGGTGTGACATATCAAAGTTCTGTGGCTACCATAGAGTATTTGGACACACCAACAACGAGTGTTTCACCATCAAGCAGATCATACAAAAGCTCATCAAAGATAATGTCATTGCTGACCCAAGAAAAATCATCGCCATGGATGTCAATATGGTGGGAACTGACCAAATCACTATGATAGAGCTTGAAGACTCCATCGAGCAATTGAAAATCTCCATGAAGAATTTTCTCTGCGACCTAGTGAACAAAGGACTGCTCAGACAACATAAAGGTTACTCTACGCACATGGGAAGAAATGTATGGAAGTACTGCCACTACCACCAAGCCACTGGTCATAGAACAAGGGAATGTTTCGCCTTGAATAAGGACATCCTAAAACTCATCCATGATGGCTCTCTTGAAGATCCTAGGCTCTCCCTAGACAAATATAGCTAATGGTCCCAGAGGGAAACAAGGGCATAGAACCGCTAGAGGGGGGGGTGAATAGCGGTCCAAACTTTTTCGAAAAATACTCTTGAAAATCAACCGAGTACTTATCAGTTTGGTCAACTGCGGTTTAAAGAAATTAAACCGAACTGATAAAATGCACAGCGGAGTTTTGGCGGTTTTGGCCAAACTGATAGTTAAAGAGTTGGGTGGTTTGACTCGGGTTGAAAACACTATGATGCAACTGATAGATCAACTTGAAGATCAAAGAAAATCACAATTCACTTTTCAAGTCATTTCGTATATGGATTCAAGTTAGAGACCACAAACAGAAAAGCAAATAACAAGACAGAAAAGTAAAGATCAAACACACAATTTGAAGAGGTTCGTTCTTGAATGAACTACGTCCTCTACCTAGATGGTTAATATAGGATTTTTCTAATAGCTACTAGACTTGTATTAATTAGAGGAGGTTTTACAAGATGATTCTAAACTCTAATCAAACAATCTAACCTATAAAGCTATGAAAAATCAACCGGTGTATTCGAAGTATATAATCTATGTGATTATATAAATTGGGTGTGTGTGTGGAAAGAAATCAAATGCTCTAAGTATCTAAATGATGATTTGAGCAAATGAAGAACTTTCAGTGTAAAGGCTGAGTATGGAATGGTTGATGGCTTGAAGCTTGATGAAGGAATTCTGGGTTTACTAAGGAGATGGTTTGAAGGTTTGAATATCTGGGTAACAATCTTCAAAGCAAACTTGTATATTTGGGAATAAATCTCTTGAAGCTCAGGAACCTTCATTGTTGAGAAATGAAGGCTATTTATAGGCAGTGCACCCTTGTGACCGTTGGGTAAAGATTTGAATCAAATCTGAAGGGTACAGTGCTGTTGAATTCCCATTGGTTGAGCTGTCATTGTCGTTCTTTGTTTTTTCTTGTAGTCCTAGGTAGTTGTAGCACCACTACTTGACATCCGTCCTTTGTTGCAGAAAGGACTAATGGTAAACAATTCAAATTGCTTGGACAAGACCGACATTCCTTGCAGTAACTCCAAGTTAACTTAGAGTTATTTTGACATGACATAAAATATTCCTTTACGGTTGAAAAGAGAATATTTGTCTAAGGAATAAATGACTTCTCTTGAATTCTTCATTAACTGATCGGCGGTTCCATCAGGCATAGGAGCGGTTCCGAGGATGAACTTGATGTGCAGTTTCATAAGAAACTGAAGCACGCGGTTACATAATTGCTGTTCCATCAAGTGCCATCAGCGGTTCCAAGAGAGACTTGAGGAGCAGTTTCATCAAAACCACAAAATGCGGTTTGATGAAAAATAAGCAACTCTATGCTGGCGGTTCTTAGATAGCACAAACGCGGTTTGAAGATCTAAACCGCTAAGGGTAAACCGAACTACTCAGCCTAGACAAACAAAAATCTAGAAATGGATTTATCTAAAAATTGAAGTATAACTTCATTACATGCGGTCCTAAAGTCCATAAAAAGACACGTGGCATGGATCAATCAAATTAAGTGGGTGTACTAACAATGAATCCTAACAATCTCCCCCTATTTGATTGATGCCATTACCACACTATGATAATAGCAAAACATTGTACTTGGTAAAAACATGTCTGAAATAAATTTCATGAAATTGCATGTCCCAAGTCAATGCACACACTATGCTAGATCATAGATTTCTAATCTATTAAAATCAAAGGAAATGAAGAATAGATAGAAAAGAAATACATTCAGATGCTTATAGAATAATATGATTTTGAAAATCAGATATGCATGTTTAAACTAAATGTTTAAAACAAAATGCACTTAAAAAATATTTTCATGATGAATATAGTGCATGAGGTTTTAAAAATGCAAGCATTGTTTCACAAACAAGCATTTGAATAAACAAAGTTTTTGGAAACTGAAATGCAATGCATTCATTCTCATTATAATTCAATAATATAAGTTTGAAACTTACAGAGTCGGAATTATAAGAGAGAACAAAAAGACAAAGATAAAAATCTAGTCTACTTCATCAGCTAGGGCAGGAGCTCTTTCTTCAGCGGCACCATCTGCAACATTGTCCTGTGCGGCTTGGTCATCAACAGCAGCTTGATCATTTACTGCGGCTTGAGGGTCTTCCGCAGCAGGGGTGGTTGGAGCAACATTCCTTGAACCAGAGGCATGAGCGGTTTCAAAGATGAAATCTGCTGAACGAAGCCGAACCTCAGTAAGTTCATTGATTCTATTTTCAATAGCAGCAGTTTGTCTGACCAAATTTCCGGTTCTATGTAGGATAAGATCAGAAGAATCAAAGGCATGCCTTGCCAAGATATCAAGTTTTTCTTCAATGGAGTCCATTCTGGTATCAACGGCTTGTTGCTTTAAAGAGTAGATTTCATGGTTGGTTCTGACCAGATCTTGCAGAGATAGTTGATTGTCCAAGATCATATTAAGCTTTTCATTTAACTGCTGCTGGTTTGTTCTATCATCAATTCTATCTGATACTTTCTCCCCCTTAATGGTATCAAGATCTGACTGAATAGATAGGAGGTGAGAGTTGAACCGAGCAGTTGAGGTTTGTTTATGAAACTGAATATGTCTAACCGCATTTATCAAATCAGCGGTTAAGGCATGAAGAGGCAAAATTGGATAAGATTGAAATGAAGGAGAGGGCTCATTAGAAGGAGTATAATCAGGCACAGGCTCATCATCATCATCATTATCATCATCATCAGAGATGGAGATGGCATGATCAGATTGATGGGAAGGGGAGGAATGCAGTTTTGCCTTGCCTTTCAAAAGAATAGATGCCTCATCTAATGATTGACCCATAGACACCCTAAGTGCGGTTTCAAATTCTATGGGGTCAAAGGGAAGGGAAAAAGAATAGGGGAAAAGTTCAGTTTGAGGAGGAGGAGGAGGAGGAGGATATCTCATGAAATCATCATAAAGAAAAAT
This sequence comes from Campanula takesimana, assembly GCA_026119855.1. Classification (NCBI taxonomy): domain Eukaryota; kingdom Viridiplantae; phylum Streptophyta; class Magnoliopsida; order Asterales; family Campanulaceae; genus Campanula; species Campanula takesimana. Next base: position 98,512 of record JAOWBW010000097.1, on the reverse strand, counting down.
GGAAGGAGAGGGGACAATGAAAAGTCTATAGAGATTGGGAATGCAAAGACAGTTGAAAGATAGAAAGAATTCAGAGGCAAGAGTGGGATCATTCATAACCTGATATGCAAGTTCTGCAATGATCTGGTTTGTAGCGGCTTGAATGATCTGGTCAACAACTGCTTCCATATCATATTTGGGAAAAATTGCATAAGGATTGGGGCGGCCAGCCTTCAAGAATCTATCCTCGGCTTTAGGGGCAGCACGAGCACGAGCCCCAGCCCTTCTTTCCTTTGAAGTGTCAGTCTTGAACCACTTTAGATAAGAGGCTAGTTCTGCAGCACTCTTCTTTTTCTTTGTCTTCGGTTTAATGAAGGAAACCGATGATTGAGGAGATAACTAAAACGATGGTTGAAATGGCGGTTGAACCGGACGAAGAGCCAAAAGTTGAGCCGATGTAGATGGTTGAACCGTCGATATCAAAACTGAAGGAGCATATGGTAAATCTGGAGATGAAGGACTGGAACCTGTTTGAACCGGAGGTGACTAGACCGGAGACGGAGTGTGCTCAGGAGAGTCAAAGCCCAGTTTGCGCTTGAGTTTTGGAGGAGAGTCCTCAGCAGACATTGGGTCAATTCCTGCTTTCCTCATTTCAGCCCTTTCTCTTAACTCCTTTGCAAAACTGCGTTCAAGAGGGGAGTGATCCTTCTTGTCATAGGCTTCTGTGAAATCTACTGCGCCATGTGGTCTTGACTGCCAATGCTCAATAAAATCATATTTCTTAATCAATTTCCTCCTTTTCTTTGGCGGTTGAACCTCAAGAACTTCAACATCTTGCTCAGGTTCATCTTGAATGGCCTCAGACAAGTTAGTCTGCTCAGGCACAGCCGCAGCCTCAAACACATCGGTTTTCTCAGGCTGAACCGCAGCCTCAGACACTTGGGTCTGCTCAGGCTCGGTTTGAGAAGAGGGTTTAAGATTAGGAAAGGTTTTGTAGATTTCAGCCAACTGTTCGTCAGTGAACTGAACAGATAGCGGTTTTGAGGTTGAAGGTTTAGGAGGAAATGAGGTATGAATGAAGAGATGTGGGGAAGGAATAAGTTCAGGAATAGATGGTTTAGAAGGAGATAAGGGTTTGGTTTGAATGGATTTGAATTTAGTGGCTTTAAGATTGGAGGCATCCATTGCAAACTTAAGAGATTTCTCCACATTCTGATGTAATGGAGAGAGGGGTTTAATTTGAGGTTTTGGAATTGAAGGTTTGGAAGAAGGAGGTTTTGGAAGAGTAGGTGAGAGTCTGATAGGTGGAAATAAGGTTGAAGTAGAAGTAGAAGGGGGTTTTGATGGCGGTTTGACTGAAGGTTTGGTAGGCGGTTTGGCTAGGTCAGCCTTTGTGATAACAGAGGGAATTTGTGCAGTTCCCTTTCTCTTCCTTGGAGCAGCGGTTTCCTTGGGACGAGCCGCAGGTCTAGACCGAACTGCAGGCTCCCTCTCAACTGTAGGCTCCCCCTCAGCCTGTACCACAGTTTAAGCTAGATGGCCTAACCCCATACGGTTCAAAGTAGCAGTCTGACCTTCATTTCTCAACATTATAGCATGAGCCTGATCAGCTATGGCTCCAGCATACTATTTTCCAGACTTGTTGAGCCGAGCCTCAGGGAAAGGGCCTCGTTCGGCTTCAGGCAGGGGATCTTCATTCCAAACTGCCTGTGCATACCGCCATCCAAAAGCGGTTCTGAATGCATCAAATTTAGATAAGCCAAAGATGGACTTCTCAATTGGGTCCAACCAGTAGTCCTTGTGAGCTGCAGAGAACTTGAAAATTTCAGAGTGTTGGTGCAGGAACTTGGTTAATAGCCTGCAATGTGTCCTAATCTTGGATTTTCCAGCGGTTCTAGCAGCAGAGAGGCGGTTTAAGGCGTTGATTATATCTTTCATCACAACCTTAGTCCAATGCAGTTTATTTCCCTTGAGAATAGCCACACAGTAGGCATACTGTTCACTGGTGAAATTATTGTGGTTCCCATTCTTGCATATAACCCCAGTGTCTACCAGATCACACAGCAGGGACATAACCTCTCCAAAATCCTTCTTGGAGGAATTCTTGGTGGAGAATGAATTAACTCCAATCAACTCCATGGTTGTACTGCTTAGAAGCTCCGGTTTGATCACAGAGACACCGGAGCTTTCAAGGCCAGCCAAAACTGCTATCTTAGAAGCGGTTAAGATTACTTCATTTCCACAAACTGTGGATTTTATAGCATCCTCAAACTTCACTTCTCCAGTTTCCAGATCTCTGATTGGTTCACCTCTAACATCCAACAGAGCAGCAGTTGTAGGAATCCCATTCTCAAAAAACTCAGCACAAGTGATGGTCACGAATTGGGGTTCGTCCATGAGGAATAACGGTAGAAGTTTTGAGTCTTCAAGCACTTTGAGTAGCTTCCTCCCAACTGCATCTTGCTTAAATTATTTCTCCACTATTCTTGAACCAGGGACAAAGTTTGAAGGATCCTAAAGAAAATAATCAAAGTTAGACATGATTTGAAGAATGACAGTTTGAAACCTTAAGCAAACCGTGGTTTGAATAAGACTTACAAACTGTAACAAGGAATCCTAACAATCATATCATGCGGTTCAAGTAAAAAAAATAAAAACAAAAAAATGTGAACAGTGAAAATAAGACGGATCAAAGAGGGAAAATTTTGAAAAAGAGTTTGAATGCACGAAAAACACGAAGAACAGAGTATGAACATGCAAAACAAAATCTTAAACAAAATATGAAATAATTATACCAAAACGACCAGAAAGGGCAGATCCTAACAAAGTTCTAAATAAACTAAGGCAAATAACATCATTAGAACCCAGAATCTGCAAATATGCGTAAGAACACCAAATAACCCAAAAATCGATTTTTCTCAAAATTGAACATAAATCACAAAAAATAGAGTAATCAAACAGTATATCTAAGAAAATATGAGTAAAACCCAACCAAAAATTTAAAGAAAAAGCATAAAATGACTAAGGAAGATGAACAAGCTTTTTCAAGCAACAATGGTGGACAAGCATGATAAATACTGAGTTAGGGTTCAGAAATTCATACCATATCGGGCTTCGATAGTTTGGAAGATGTAGAAGTAGAAGCAATATCGATTGTTTTCTCTGGTGCCATATGAAAATCGTTTAAGTAAGAAATTTTTAAAGAGAGAGTACAGAGTGTACGTAGAGAGTGCAGAGGAGAGAGAAGATTTTTGCCAAATAGAGAAAGAAGGTAAAAAGTTAAAATGAAAAATGATTTGTCTTTTATACTCAATTAACCACCTCGAGTAGTGGAGCGGCCATGACGGCTGAGAAAAACTTAACCGTCAGCGTACCTGTCGATTCTCATTTAATGCGGCAGAGATAATTGCACAAAAGCCCTTAAGAAATGAAGTGACATAAAGTAGGGACTAAATTGCAATAATTCATACCTGAGCGGTTTGAGTAAACCGACTTACCTTTTCCTCATTAACGGTTTTGATGAAACCGATATCTCTCAGATTTGTCTTCGGTTTTAGTAGATCAAACCGAGTCTTTGCTTTCACACTCCAGTTTGGATCAAACTGAAGATATTCTTCCTGACTCTTTTGACTGGAGCCTTTATTGATGCGATTTCAATGTTGATAGAACCGCATGCTATTTTTGCATTTTCTTAATAGAGCCAAAATACTTAACAAAAATTTATTAGAACAAGAAATCAAGACATGAAATAATTTAAGTTAGTTCCAGCATACCCATTTCTCCTTATAAATGAAAAAACCTTAAATTTGCGAGCGGTTTGGTGAGGATGTCAGCAATTTGATCATCAGTTCCCACCTTTGCTAAAAATATGTTCTTTTTTTCAACATGATCTTTGAGGAAGTGATATCTTATGTCAATGTGCTTTGTCTTTGAATGTTGAACTGGATTGTTGGAGATAGAAATTGCTGCAGTACTATCACAGTAGATAGGGCAGTTCTTTTCAAATACTTCATAGTCTTCCAACTGCTGTTTCATCCAGAGAATTTGAGAGAAACAGCTTCCAGCCGCAATATATTCAGCTTCAGCGGTTGAGACTGAAACAGATGCTTGTTTCTTGCTGGACCATGATACAAGCCGAGATCCAAGGAACTGACATGTACCACTAGTGCTCTTTCTATCAATCTTACATGCTGTAAAGTCAGCATCTGAATAACCTAACAAATCAAATGAAGATTCTTTGGAGTACCAAAGTCCAAGGTTAACATAGCCACATAAATATCTAATAATACGTTTGACAGCAATAAGATGAGATTCTCTAGGGTCAGCTTGAAATGTGACGACCCGTCCCAAGTTCATATAAATTTTACGCAGAATATTATTTTATAATTTAATTTGTGTTAGTTTAATTATTTTAAAAGACTTATTTGATTTATTAAGTTATTAAATAAAAGTATTTGAGTTGCAAAATGATTAACTATCATGAGTAGAAGCTAAAAATAGTGGATTTAATATTTATAAATAATGATAAGGGAGTTAAGTGTTAAAGTTGAAACTTTGGGGTTTAAATATAAGTAATTAACTTAGAGGGGCCTAAGTGGAAATGGCCAAAAGCATAGCATGATTGGTTTTGTTTCTTTCTTATCCTTTCTTCCTCTCTCTCTCTCTCTGCGCAGAAGACTTTCCCATTTCTCTCTCTCTGCGAAGCCATTTTTACTCCTTCTGTTCTACAAGTTCTTCCCACAAAAATCATTTTATCTCGTTCATTATTCTTCCGTTCTAAATTCCGACTTCACCAAAGTGTTCATGGCGTCGAGTAGATCAAATCTAGCTGATCAGAAAATTATGTCATCGGTACTATTTTTGGTAATTTTCGTAGCAAGTAAATTACTATTCCCCTTTAACTATAATATTGCTCATGCATATTATATGTGATATTTTCTTGATAATTGTTATTTTGTGAAAGTATTGGAGATAATTGTATTTGGGCTATTTTGTGAGTATTCTCAATGTTAAAATCATTTTATGGGTTTATATAAATATTTGGGGGAAGTTGTAATAGTACTTTTGAGACGGTAAATTATAGTTAGAATGTTAAATAAATATTTGAGAGAAGTTGTAATAGTACTTTTGAGACGGTGAATTATAGTTAGAATATTAAATAATATTTGGGGGAAGTTATGATAGTACTTCTGAGAAGGTGAATTACAGTTAGAATGTTAAATAAATATTTGGGGAAAGTTGTAATAGTACTTTTGAGACGGTGAAATAGAGTTAGAGTAAAAGAATTTAGTTTGGCTGGCGGATGTGTGTGGGTGGCCGCCCAAATAGGGCGTGCGGCCGCACATCTTTCTGGATTGTTTTGGTCGTGGTCAGAGTGGATTTTGGGCGACCGCACAACACGTTTTGGGCGGCCGCACAGTTGACTGGAAAAACTGAGTTGTTCCAATTTAATTAATTTAAGGTTCAATCTTTGTCTAGGCTTTGGGTCCTACTCTAGGGTACCTAGATAGGCGTTGTGGAATACAAGAGTGTTAGGATTGGGTTCGTTTATGAACGTATACAAGGTGTAAAATGGTGGTTAAGTTACCCTACGGATTTGTGTAGCATCTTGATGGTGTATTTATTCGTATTCCCTACTTGGGAATCATAAGCATAAAGAAATGATTGGGTTCATAGTTATCGTACTCTTTATGAGTAACTCATGGTTATCATCTTTCTGATGTGTTTGGCATGATTCCCTACTTTGATAATGTGTTAAAAGTGCACTGTTGTTGGGCTCTTTATGAGCAACTCCTATTTATCATTGTTGGGCTCTTTATGAGTAGTTTATCATCTTTATGATGTACTTGGTATGGTTCCGTATTTTGGAATCATATACTGATTGTGCTTTCGTTTAAAGTCCAGCTGGTCAATCTTTGTTTAAACCGGCAGTGGTAGGAGATTATAATGGCACCCGAGTCAAGTTCATTATAATGTTCCCACTGGTACCTTTTCTTTTTCCCCAGTCCAGATTGGCCTTGGATGGGATGAGCTAGCTCCCTTATGTGAGCATTGGGTTATGACTTTGTGTCATATTCCCCCCGTGGTTACTTTGGTTCTTATGGTTATAGTTTGGTTTTCGAAACCCCTGCTTCAGCTCTTTGATGCTGCTTCTTGATGCTGCTCTTCAATGCGGCCCGGTTGATATGGTTCAGTTTGTTATATCCTTTTGGGGGAAACCTTGGCTCAGTATCCTTTGTAACGTGTTTATTTCAGCCTTGTGTGCTGCATGATGAGTTGGTCGTTATTTCCAACCGGTATGGGGCGGTTGGCGATAGGGAGCCTCTCATTTGTTGTTATATGTTTCAGATATTCAGTTGATATATATGATCGCATGCCATGTAGCTGCATTAGTAACTTACTGAGATTTATCTCACCCCGTTCCTTTCAAATTTGTTTTCCTTAGTTTACAGGAAAGCTAGAGGTAATAAGTTGTGAGAGCTGATATCGTTGTGGGCCTGTTCTGAGTAGGTTATACTCTTTTGGGGTAGTTGCTCTACGGAGCCTTTGTGTATTCTTGTTGTGAGGCCGTGGTTGTATAGTGTTATGTAAGTACTGTTGGTTTTATATCAGAGTTCGCGCGCCTGGTTTGATATTTAGCATTTTGGAAATGTAAATTATACTATTTTGATATTTATGGAATTTAGAATTTTCGGGGCGCGACATGAAATCTAGCACAAACACACACACTGAACATTATATCTGGCCTACTTGCAGTTAAGTAAAGAAGAGAGCTAATCATACCTCGGTATACCTTGTTCATCTCGATCCAAACTGCAGGCCTTTTGCATAGGGGTATCTACCGGTTTAGCGGTTTCAAGCCCGAATTTCTTGATCAAATCCTTGGTGTATTTGGCTTGATTTATAAAGATTCCATCATGACATTGCTTTATTTGGAGTCCAAAAAAGAATGTCAACTCTCCCATTATACTCATCTCAAATTTACCTTTCATTAGCTTCTCAAACTTAACACACATAGTTTCATTAGTAGAACCGAAAATAATATCATCAACATATATTTGAACTAATAATGAATGACCTTTGTGTTTAGCAATAAATAAAGTTGTATCAATTTTACCTCGAGAGAAGCCTTGTTCAATAAGAAACTTAGATAGAGTGTCATACCATACTTTTGGTGCTTGTTTGAGTCCATACAGGGCCTTCTTGAGCTTGAAGACATAATTAGGTAATTTGTTATCTTTAAAACCTGGCGGTTGGGCTACATAGACTTCTTCTTGTAGTTCACCATTCAGAAATGCACTATTCACATCCATTTGATATAACTTGAATTTCTTGAAGGAGGGATAAGCCAGGAACAATCTAATGGCTTCAAGTCTGGCTACAGGGGCAAAGGTTTCATCATAGTCAATCCCTTCTTGTTGCCTATAACCTTGAGCAACCAACCTTGCTTTGTTTCTTGTTATAGTATACCTATTTTGTTCCAATTACAGTGTGATCTCTTGGTCTTGGAACTAGAGTCCAAATTCTGCATCTTTCAAACTGATTGAGCTCTTTTTGCATTGCAGCTACCCAACTTGGATCACTTAGAGCTTCATCTACCTTCTTTGGTTCCATCTGAGATAACAGTGCAGTTGAAAACAAACTGTGGTTATCTCTATGAGTTAAGCTTCCTCTTGTTTGAACACCAGAACTAATAGGACCTATAACATTGGTTGTTAGATGGTCTCTATGCTCATTGATTTCTGGAGGGAGGTCTTCATGAAACACTATTTCTTGAAGATTTTCTAGAGGAGGCTCTTCTTGATAATCATTGAAATCTTCATTGAAGGTGATGTTTGGAACTGGATCAACGGTTTGAATGGGGACAGAAGATAGCGGTTCAGCAGCAACATCATTTGCAGTTTGACTGGATGTGGCTGGAGAACCTGATGGAGCGGTTTGAGTAGGTTGGTCATCAGCTGCTGTATGATTAGGGTAAGATGTACATGTCTCAAAACCACTAAAATTATCAGCAATATTTGGAGCCATATGTGGCTCAAGAAGATCATGTTCATCAATTGTAACATGGACAGACTCTACAATTTTTAATGAAGTCTTATTGAAACAACGAAAAGCTTTAGAGTGTTTTGACTAACCAACAAAAATACCTTCATCGGCCTTAGCATCAAATTTACCTCGATGCTCTCTGCCATTGTACAAGATGTAGCACTTGCATCCAAAAATCATAAAGAAGGCAATGTTGGGTGAACTGCCTCTCCACAATTCATAAGGAGTCTTGTTGTGGAATTTGATGATGAGGGAGCGGTTCTGGGTGAAACAGGCGGTATTGACAGCTTCGGCCCAGAAGTACTTGGGAAGCTTTGCTTCTGCAATCATGGTCTTCCCGGCTTCAATCAAAGTCTTGTTCTTTCTTTCTACTACTCCATTCTGTTGTGGAACCCCAGCGGAAGAGAAATTGTGATCAATTCCATGATCATCACAATATTGGGCAACACCATTGTTTGAAAATTCGGTTCCATTATCTGAACGCACAGCAACGATGTCATCCAATTTCTGAGTTTGGATCTGTCTAAATAGAGCGGTTATGATGCCATAAATATCATTTTTAGAGGCCAAGATTTCCACCCATGTATATCTTGAAAAGTCATCAACAACCACCAAGGTATAGCGGTTTCCTCCTATACTGGCGGTTGGAACAGGTCCAAATAAATCCATGTGAAGCAGTTGTAAACAGCGGTTTGTTGAAGGCGCGGTTTTGCTTGGAAATGACTGTTTGGGCTGCTTACCAAGCTGGCATGCTTTACATTTCTTATCATGGTGATAATCCACTTTGGGTAGTCCTTTGATGAGACCGTCCCTTTGTAGTTTTGCTAGATACTTGAAGTTCAAGTGGCTTAGCCGCTTATACCACAACCAGCTGCTTTCACATATATTTTTGGCTACAAAACAGAGGTCAGCAATAGAAACAATATTACTCAAATTTATCATATATACATCACCTGTTCTGTTGCCAGTCAGTAGTGTAACTCTGGAAGTTGCATCTTTGATGAAACAATTAGTTGAGGTGAAGTTGCAGTTCATTCCTTTGTCACAAAACTAAGATATGGAGAGAAGGTTGTGCTTGAGTTCTTCAACTAGTGACACATTTTCAATAGTCACCTTTCCACGTTTGATAGCTCTATATCCTATGGTTTCTCCTTTCTTATTCTTACCAAACACTACTGGAGGGCCTCTCATACTGATGAAATCACAAAGAAGTTCATTATCTCCGGTCATGTGTCGTGAGAAACCACTATCCAAGTACCAAAGATCCTTATTCTTCTTTGCGGTTCCAGCCATAAAGCATAAGATCTGAAAAATAAACATTAAAGATTTTGGTCCCCCTTATTCTTTTGGGTCCTAGGGTTAGCAGCTTTTTGGGACTCACACCTGTTTAACCTTAGGATTTTTACGTCCTTTGGCATTGGGTGTGAACCTTAAAAGACAATGACCAGCACTATGACCATAATCAGCACAAATGACACAATGAATTAAACCGGTTGAAGATTGCGGTTTTATAAACCCTTTGCTGACCTTCGGTTTCTCATGTTTAACTGGGTCAGCAGTTTTGGCTTTAACAAATATTACCTTCTTGAGCTCAACCTTCATCTTAGGTGCGGCTTTAGGAAATATGATAGGAATTTCCTTAAACCGACTAGGAGGGGTTTCATCACTCAATACTTCCTTGGTTGCCTCAGCCGCTGTGGATTTCTCTTTCCACTTTGAATCTCTCCCAGTCAGGTTTTTAGGATACTCAAAGAAATAATTTTGCTTCTTAATTTCTTTTTTTTTTAGCCCTTTCTACCAGCATGATTAACCTTAGGAATTTCTTTGGTTTGTTCAGTTGGTTTCACACCACCTTCGGCACAAAGACAAGGACACTTACACCCATCATCGGTTTTAAACCCCAATCCACTTTTATCCGAAGTAGGAATTTGTGAATTTAGGATTTATTCCACGGTGACACCAGACTTAGTCCATACATCGGTCACTTTTTGAAGGTCATCCCTTTGTACAGTAAGCTCATGGATTTGGGTGAGAAGTGCCTCGGATCTATCCTTCAGATAGCGGTTTTCTTCCTTAATTAATGATATCCCAACAATTTGGAACTTGAGTTTCTCAATTTCCTCCTTGTGGGACTTGCATTCTCTTTGGGAATCTTCAAGTTCCGCAGTCATTAATTTATATGCCTTTTTAAGCACAGTATGTTGTTGACAGATGATATTAGCACGTTCTAATACCTGGTCATCATGGCTTTGGTCTGCTTGAACCTCTGGAATGCAGTTTGGTATTGTAGGAGCTTTGATTGTTCTAGCCTCAGGAGTCCTTGGTGAAACTGACTTCATTTGTTGATTTGACAGTGGAAGACTTTCATCAATTTCAATTCTTTCTTCAAATCCCATGAGGCAAAGATTAGCAACTTCATCTTCATCATCACTGTCATCTGAATCAGATCCCTTCCATGTCAGCGGTTGATCCCCTTGGTCAGCTACCATTCCTCTTCTTTTGACAAACTTCTTGTTGAATGGTTTCTTTGCTGGCGCGGCTTCATATCGCGGTTTGGGACAACTTGAAGAAAAGTGACCTGGCTGTCTGCAGTTATAACAGACCAGGTCATCCCTTTTCTTAGGATCTGCGGTTTTGTTGAATCTGGTTGGAGGGACAAACTTTGCAAGTCCTTTGGGGATGGAAATTGAGATCTATTGTTCTTCCTGAACTTGGTGTATTTCTTCACATACAACGTAAATTCTTCATCATCCATGTCATCAAAATCAACTTGACTAGAGCATGAAGATTGAGATGCTACATTCTAAGAATAAGAACTTTGAGGAGGAGTGTAGGATTGATGAAAACTGCTGATAAGATTGATGAGGTTGAGGATATGGTTGATGTGATTGAGAATAGGATTGATGAGACTGCTGGTAATAATCAGGAGGTGCGGTTTGTGGATTGTATCTAGGAACATTTTGGTCAGGGGGAGCGGTTTGCAAGTGGAGGTGAGGAGCGGCTTGATGATGGTCTGGATTGTAGACAGGAGATGAGGTATTGTTGAATGCAGCTAGAGAGAGGGTCTTAAATATGCTTTCGGTTTCATGGACCTCTTCAAGCTTGAATTCAAAAACTTTCAACATGGCATACAAGTGTCAAAGATCAAGAGCTTCCAAGTCCTTGTTGTCTTCAATGTTAGTAGTTTTGATCAGCCATTTGCTACCAAGTGCTTGCATGAATCTCATGTTCAAATCTGTATTAGAATAGACATGTCCAAGATAAAAACAAACATTAACAATATCAATAAACCTCTCATAGCATTGTCTAAGATATTCCTTAGAATCTTTAACAAAATAGTCAAAGAGCCTTCTCTGTTGATAGAGACGGTTCTTCTTGGTATCTGAATCTCCTTCCAGAAAGTCAACTATAGCATCCCAGGTAGCCTTTGCGGTTGTGGAGTGAAGCACCTTAGAATGAGTCCTCAAGTCAATAGCTGACACTAGCATGGACATAGCTCTTCCATCAAAATCCACATTGTTGCGGTCTGCTTCAGTCCACTCACTTTCCAACTTCCTGATTTCAGCTTCTTCTCCTACGGTTCCTGCATGAGGATTAGCTTTCATAGGAACGTATGGTCCATCCTTAACCACAATCCACAGTCTACGATCACATGAAATCATGTGTTTCATCATCCTATCTTTCCAAAAGATAAAACTATCTTCATCCAGAATCGGTAAGTGATTCGAATTGGATGTTTGCATCATGTGGGTGTTTGTGTTTGCCATTGGATCAGCACCCAAGTGGTTAAGCTTGTAAAAAACAAGTTTTTAGTGGATATGCTCTGATACCACTTGTTGGTCCCAGAGGGCAACAAGGGTATAGAACCGCTAGAGGGGGGGTGAATAGCGGTCCAAACTTTTTCGAAAACTACCTTTGAAAATCAACCGAGTACTTATCAGTTTGGTCAACTGCGGTTTAAAGCACTTAAACCGAACTGATAAAATGCACAGCAGAGTTTTGGGCAGTTTTGGCCAAGATAGTTAAAGAGTTGGGTGGTTTGACTCGGGTTGAAAACACTATGATGCAACTGATAGATCAACTTGAAGATCAAAGAAAAACACAATTCACTTTTCAAGTCATTTCGTATATGGATTCAAGTTAGAGACCACAAACAGAAAAGCAAATAACAAGACAGAAAAGTAAAGATCAAACACACAATTTGAAGAGGTTCGTTCTTGAATGAACTACGTCCTCTACCTAGATGGTTAATCTAGGATTTTCTAATAGCTACTAGACTTGTATTAATTAGAGGAGGTTTTACAAGATGATTCTAAACTCTAATCAAACAATCTAACCTATAAAGCTATGAAAAATCAACCGGTGTATTCGAAGTATATAATCTATGTGATTATATAAATTGGATGTGTGTGTGGAAAGAAATCAAATGCTCTAAGTATCTAAATGATGATTTGAGCAAATGAAGAACTTTCGGTGTAAAGGCTGAGTATGGAATGGTTGATGGCTTGAAGCTTGATGAAGGAATTCTGGGTTTGCTAAGGAGATGGTTTGAAGGTTTGAATATCTGGGTAACAATCTTCAAAGCAAACTTGAATACTTGGGAATAAATATCTTGAAGCTCAGCAACCTTTATTGTTGAGAAATGAAGGCTATTTATAGGCAGTGCACCCTTGTGACTGTTGGGTAAAGATTTGAATCAAATCTGAAGGGTACAGTGCTGTTGAATTCCCATTGGTTGAGCTGTCATTGTCGTCCTTTATTTTGTCTTGTAGTTCTAGGTAGTTGTAGCACCATTACCTGACATCCATCCTTTGTTGCAGAAAGGACTAACGGTAAACAATTCAAATTGCTTGGACAAGACCGACATTCCTTACAGTAACTCCAAGTTAACTTAGAGTTATTTTGACATGACATAAAATATTCCTTTAAGGTTGAAAAGAGAATATTTGTCTAAGGAATAAATGACTTCTCTTGAATTCTTCATTAACTGATCGGTGATTCCACCAGGCATAGGAGCGGTTCCGAGGATGAACTTGATGTGCGGTTTCATAAGAAACTGAGGCACGCGGTTACATGATTGCGGTTCCATCAAGTGTCATCAGCGGTTCCAAGAGAGACTTGAGGAGCAGTTTCATCAAAACTATAGAATGCGGTTTGATGAAAAATAAGCAACTCTATGCTAGCGGTTCTTAGATAGCACAAACGCGGTTTTAAGATCTAAACCGCTAAGGGTAAACCGAACTACTCAGCCTAGACAAACAAAAATCTAGAAATAGACTTATCTAAAAATTGAAGTATAACTTCATTACATGCGGTCCTAAAGTCCATAAAAAGACACGTGGCATGGATCAATCAAATTAAGTGGGTGTACTAACAATGAATCCTAACAATAGCATTGCAATAAACCTCGGTGATCTGGCCGAACCTATTGTGGCAGACTCTGAGTCGTTTAGTGACGATGATATAGATTGTACTTCAAAATTCATTAATGATAGTAATTCTTCTTGTTATATGCTGTCATTAGATGAACTATCTTTAGAAGCCTCCCTTCTAGGAGGTTACGAATCTGGTCCGCTCAAATCTCCACCATTGTCTATAGCCGAAATCTTCGCAGAATCTGCAAAAATGCCACAGTCTCTTACGACACACGATCAGAAATCAACCTACTTACCAGATCCGGACAGATCTATCAGTCAGACCCCAAGGGTGCAAACAAAGTCTTCAATAAAGAGTCATAGCAAGCAGACCCCGAAAAGGAGGATCCTATGCTTACGCAACTCAAGCAAACTCAAGCTCACATCTCTCTCTAGTCTCTACTCACCTCATCTCTAGCCCACCGTCAAATTCTTGAGAAGAACTTGGCCGCCACCATAGTCCCATCAGATACTACTCCTGAGAATGTCACGAAAATGATTGGCAACATCCACTTCGAGAATATTATCACCTTTTCAGAACTCGATGTACCCCCATTTGGCATCGATCACAATGAACCTCTGCACATCACCATCGAGATAAGCGGGAAGAAAATCCCCAGAGCCTTTGTTGATAATGGATCTGCCATCAACGTATTGCCTACGCGAATGATGGACGTAGTGGGTGTGCACCCGACTAGCCTAAGACCCTCCAAGCAGACAATCAAGGCTTATGATTCTACATGCAGATTAGTGTTAAGAGTCGTGACTCTGCCCATATCCATGGGAACTCAAACCCTATCTACGGATTTCTAAGTGATTGACATACCATATACCTTCACCATCTTGCTAGGACGCCCTTGGCTCCACAAATCTAATGCTTTTTCATCCTCCTTGCATCGGTGTGTTAAATTCCAGTCAGGGAATGAGGTAACGGTTATCTACAGTGATCTGGTAACGGCCCAAGGCACAGACATGAAAGGGATACCCGTGATATAGATTCAGCATGCTGAAGACCGCAGACTCTTCAGTGGGTTCAAAATAGTAGCACAAGCTCAGATATGTGATGACGATCTCACCAGAACCTCCGATAAAGTGCTACCTGTTTACAAGATACTACAAAACATGGGCTTCATACCGGGGCTGGGGATAGGTAAGAACTTACAAGGACCCACGTACTTGACTGAGGAAGTAGACCACAGAGGCCAGTTTGGGCTATGGATACGTGCTTACTCCTGCAGACGAGGCAGAACAGAAACCGATTGAGTTACTCAATAAAAAGCAACTCCCTTACAAGAAGCCAGACATGAAACCTTACCACTTCTCCCTCAACAGTTATTACGTTAAGGAAGGCGAGAAGCACTCAAATTTTGAGTTCTAATAGCCATGGTTCGACCAAGACGGGAAACTACAAAAAGGTTTCGAAATATTCAGAGATGTCGAGTTCGACCGGGCTAACCTGGAGCTAAGGTACAAGGAGCCTCGAAAGACTACCGGCAGAATCACCACTATTCAAAACGAGTACGTCATCAAGGTGAACGAAGACCTGACTTACGATATAAAATTTGTGTCACTCGATGAGCTTGAGAAGTCAGAAACATGGGATGGCCAAGATTTGTTCCGACACTTGAGCCTAGAAGACAATGTCGTGGCTGTTATTGAAAGCGGACCTGTGACCACTGCTATCGAGAATCTAGGGCTTGTCAGTCCATTCCCTAAGTCTCCCAAAGAGTCATTCCCCATTAAGTCGTCTAGGTCCCCCTTTCTCACTTATGAGTTCGTGTCTCCGTCTAAGTCTAATGACCTCAAGTCAAAAAAATACAATGTAATTGCAAACACTGTTTTTCCTCGTACGCTTAATGAAAATCTCGACCTTTTCGAGTATCCCGCTATAGCCACTCTTATAAATGATAAATTAACTAATCAACCTATTGATATACAAATAGTTAATAACGATTCATTAAAAGAGGCAGACATAAACGAATTAAATGATAAAAATACATCCGCGGAATCTCAGAGCAGGTTATGAATCAAAGGGAAAGCTGAGCCCAAGCTTCCGATGAGGTGTTAACATGTATGAATCTAGGAAGATAAGAAAAGCTGAAGTGGACTCAGATTGGGAGCTTCTTTCAAGATGAAGAGCGATAAGCGCTGATTAAACTACTCAGATGGTATGATGACATCTTTGCATGGTCCTCTGATGATGCCCTAGACAGAGAATGGGAACAAATGACAACGCCAGACATTGGGTCAGTCAGACAGAGACTACAACCGGCCAAGCCAGAATGGTCACCATGCATGGGGATCGAGATAGAGAAGCTACTACAAAAAGACTTCATCACATCGGCACATTGGCCGAAATGGTTACTAGACATCATAGCTGCAAAGAAATACGAAAGAAAGGTAACAGTCCACCTAGACATCATGAGCCTCAACGAGATGGCTCCAAAGCATGATTTTCCTCCCTTTAATATAGACTCACTGCTGGAAGCTACTGAAAACAGAGAGGTGCGGTCATTCCTTAAAGGCTTCCCCAAAAGAAATCGAATACCTGCTGCGGTTCAGACAGACGATAAGTTGCTCTTTCACACTCCATGGGGTATCTATTTTCACGCCAATCAACTCCTAGAATGGAAAGGCATTGGTTTCTCTTACCACATCCCAACTACAACACCAACAGATTCAGACGTCTACTTAGATGTCTAGGTGATACACTCCAAAAAGACCTTACGGCCGACACATTGAGGACTTACGGAGGCTATTCAACACTCTAAGACGGCAGACAATTCTCCTTGACCCTATTAGGTGCAGATTTGGTGCGGTACAGACAAGGGCTTTAGGGTACAGATTGGGACAGAAGTTCGAGGCTGACCCCGACAAGATCAGACAGCTAATAACGATGTCACCGCCTCGCCATGGATATGAAAGGACCAAGCTTGTAGGCCTACTACAATACATCAGTCGCCTCACAATGGCAGGAAGCCCCGTCCTTAGGGAGCTAAATAATTGTCCACACGAAGTTTAGAATCAGAAGTGCGAGTTAACCATGACTCAAATGAAGAATCACTTAGTGAATACCCCATCTTTACGACCACCGCATGTGAGGTTCGATCCGCAGAGTTGCAACCAACCTAGAGCCCCCATCCCTTTCTGACACTACACAAGCTTGAATTTACCCTTGGACTTCATATTTAAAGCCTGGTGAAGCTCGGAAAACTACAACCAATGAAAGAAGTAGTTTTTACTCCAAAGACTGCAATGCTGCAAACTTGCGAGCCAAACAAAAAATGTTCCTATCACCAGAATGAAGGGCATAGTACTGACAATTGCCAAGAGTTGAAAGACAAGGTCCGACAGCTCATCGAGACCGGTCGCTTAGTGAAACAGAATGAAGAATGGGTATATATGGATGACAATGGCCTCCTCCTAGTCAAGATTTACACTCTCCGCTGCTAATACAACTAACCATTACGGTCCTCTCCTGCAAGCGGTACTCTCCAACAGCGCCCTCCTGCAAGCGACACTCTCCATCGAGCGGTCTTCTACAACGGCCTCCCCCTTCAAAAAAATCATTTCCCCTCTTCTATCTTCCCTTTCTACAATCAGAAATGAACTATGGTGACCTGAACCCCTTAGCCCTACTTGTAAAAGGGGAACATAGGCAGCCTTCAAAGGTGCGGTCTCAAAAATAAATAAAAATCCAAATCTAGTTTGAGCAAATATAGTAAAGCAAACATCTGTGTATAACTAAAAGCAAAATCTCTATTTCCACAAGTCACTACACGTTAACATTTATTTGATGAGTCTAAGCTCGAATGAACCTGCGATTACATAACCTGCTATGAAATTCAAATAAACTAAAACAAACTAAAGCTAAACTATGTGTCTGCAATGACTGTGGTTGGATACTCGGAGTCACTCCTCCTCTTCTTTCTTCGGCTTCTTATCTCGTCGTCCACGTCTAGTCCGCCTAGTAGGATCCACAAATAAAGCCTTCATAAACTGAGTCACCCTCCTAGGGCCTTCTCTCTTTCTTTTCCCTGTCACCGCTTCATCAAGAGGTGCTAGTTGAGCAATTCGGTCTCCAATTCACGTTTTAGAGTCTCTTCCCTCCTCAAACGCCTGCTCGAGATATAAGGGATCACCACCCTATGTCTCAGTCGTCTCAGAGTCTGTCTAATTCCCCCTAAGGTCATCTGGTACCAGTCCAAGTATTCTCGAGACAGAAGTGTGTCATGGATCCGTTGTATACAGAAAACACTGGCATATGAGCATAAGACCAACACTGCTCCAAAAGTACTGCGACTCCAGCATTCATGGGAAGCATCCTGACATTAATCCTGCTGCGAGTCTTATCCCATAAAAGGGGTATATCCTGAGGCATCCCATACTGTCATCAAACCCACACCGCATAGTAGTAAGTAGTCACATCAAAAGCAGGGACACGAATCATACAAAGCTCGCCCTGGGCTCACCGTGCTCTAGTGACTTCCCAATAAGGTACCACCCACTTGATCTGAGCTGTGCCCATCTGTGCCAGATATGACACCCATGCAGACCGAGTCATCCCTACAAATGGTTCCACTACCCGCCTACTATAACAAGCCCAAGGTGGCACCTGACCGACAGGCTCCTCTAAAACTCTAAGCCTCTCATGCAACCACAAGTGTAATAACCGAGTGATACCTCGAGACATCTTGCGAGAGCTAGAAGCCAACTCTGAAATACCATGTAAGGTTTCCCCTAACAAGAGAGGGATAATACTACATCCAGCCCGAGCCTGGTCTACCATGTCAAGGCAACCCATTGTGGCTACCCCTACATAAGGAGGAAACAGAACTGAAGCAAACAAGCAAAGAGCAAGACAATCCAGAGCTGTATCAGAATCTGCCACACTGTTGATGAACCTAATCGGAAGACTACAGATATCAACATCATCCCCCAAGAATAAACCCCTAGCCTCATCGATAGAAATCTTGAGCAGTTGGGAAACCCGAATCTCCAGAGGTACTTGATATTGAGGCATGGCTACGTTGTCGTCACTCTCCCACCGCATAGAGCCACGAAGTCCTCATATGTAGGGGTGATCTCATTATAAGAAAATTTGAACACATGGTGATCTTCATCCTAGAACTTTGCAACAGCACGAATCATGTTCTCATCGGTCTTAACTCTGAACAACGACCAAAGACACTTAATCCCGAATCTCCTGCCAAAAGATGCACGAGTCATCTTAGAAAGCTTCCGGATACATATCTTCAAGCTTTTGACAAAGTAGCATTGCTTCTCCGCAGAAAGAATGGGGTGTCTCTCCATCAGAATAGCGCAGAAAGGTCAAAATCTAGAGCAAAAATAAAGAAAACTGCTGTCTATTCCGTCTGTCTGCGCAGGCTGCTGTTAAAAAGGGTAGGGAGTTCGAGTCCTGATCATACAAGGAAGAATCTGACAAAAAACGTGTCAGAGCAAGGACTGTCCACGCGGCCAGTCTTTCCGGATAACTGACCACGCGGCCACTTCACATGTCTTCAGCAGATTTGCGGGCCCACCTCTACCAAACGCCGGAATGGACCCATTTCAGATATTTCAAAGGTTACAAGTCACAAAAGAGGTCTAACAAGAAGGTGGTATTACTCAGACAGTGTTTATAATCCCCGTTTTTCCCCTAAGGTTCATGCATTGTACTAAATATATAGACATGTAAATAAAATACTAATTAATTACATACATAGAAAGCAAATAAAATAGTGTACATAGAATTTTTTGTTTGTTTTCTCTCTCTCTCTCTCTCTCTCTCTCTTTCTCTAAAAAGTACATGAAATAAGGACTATATCTAGTCCGAGCTCTCCTCAATCTCCACCTCCTCCTACTCGTCATCACTGGCACCATTATCTCCATGGCCCCGCTGCTACACATAATGGGATCCACCGGCTCCAGAGCCTCTACCTCTGACAGACCTCCGACGGGCACGGGACGAAGAAGCAGCCTCCGTAGGCGTCCTCTCTCGGCGCTGTGGTTCTATCACATCCTCTTGACGGCAGGTACAAGCAGCAGCTAAGATCCGAAATAAACGCTCAAAGATGTTGCCCTGACGAACAGAGCGGATGTAATCCACAATCAAAGATGACAAGTCTGAAAGTGTGTGTGTAAGACAGAAATGAAAAGCAAAGGGTATCACACCAACGGAGGAAGCTGGGCCCCAGTAACCTCATCAGCCTCAATCAGAGTAAGGTCCAAATCAACATCAACGCCACCCCACTGCATCCTGATGGTGTTTGGAAACCATGGCATATCCATGGCGTGTCTAGCTCCCCTACTAAAACGGGCCGGGTAGCCACCTGCCTGCCTCCTAGCCGCCACTTGCGGACTCACCAGCATATGCTCAACAAACCAAGCATAGTCACCACCGCTCTGGTACTAGCTAGCCGGAGTCCTAGGAAAGTACTCACTGCTCGCCCTAAGCCTAGCAGGGTACAACATATTCCGAGGTGGCTCACCCGGAGCCCATATCATAGGGTGCGTACTATGCTGTCGGCATACCCTATCGCCCAAGTACATGGCATCGCCAGTCAAACCCACCAAGAAACACCGAGAAGCGGTAAACTCCTGAGAAAGGCCTACTCCTTCCAAGACTCTATCGGACCAAGGAAAGAACTGAAAATCCTCATGCAATGGACCCTGCAGCCTCGCAGCAAAAGACCCTGCAGCCTCGCAGCAAAAGTCCCCAAATCAGGCGTCTTCCTGGCCTTGCCACGGCCCTCCAACCTGTTCCTCTTCCCCCAGAACCTCATTACTGGGACCTCCTTCACCCCTTGCACACCAAAGGGAGCAATATGAAAGAGCTCATAAACCCACACCTGTGGAAAATGTTATATTTCAATCTATACAATTCTAAACGAATGATAGATATGGCATAAAAGAGTGAGTCGGAAAGTTACCTCAAAGGCAAACTGGAAACAGTCAAAAGACAAGGTACTGGACCTCGAGCAGAAATCAAGGGCTCTGTACATCTCTGCCAGCCCGGCTCCCCCCAAGAGACCCGGATCGCCTGCTCCAGATCAGCTAGAGCACCCAACAAAGAAAACTGACAGAAGGTGCCGGCACTCAAAAACAAGGTCTGTGACAGACTATACCACAAAATGGCCCACACAAGATAATCTGTGTCACTGACACCCTCTACAAAGCCCCAAATGGATCCATCAAGCAAGGTCCTCAAACGGCCCGCTTCAAAGTCGTTCCCCTTCACACCTTAACCCAACGGCATCCCAATCAGATCATCCTGACGATGTGGATCCTCAGACAAGCTCTCATCAAAAGGCAAGTTCACGTCAGTGAACTGCAACCCGATAATGGCGGCAAAATCAGTTAGAGTAATAGTCACATCTCCCCAGCTGAAATGGAAGTGTGAGTGGTATCCCACCAATACTCCCGCATAATCTCTACCAGACCTATCACCTTCTGGGTCCCTTCGATAGCCTGCAAAGCATAAAAGAATGGACCAAAGCCCAGAGCTCGGATCCTTTCCTTCACAACACCTCCCGGTGGTAACATGCTCCATACCTCTGCTGCCACTTGGTAGACCCCCGAGATTTTATTCTCTGCAGGTAAACAAAGTAAAGGTACGTTACCAACTAGCAATTAAATACCAACTCTGTGTTAGGTGTTATATTTAAAGCGTTCATGCATGCTTTATTTATTAATTTGCACGTCTCCAAACATAATCAACAAATCCATAAATTAAATAATGTACAATGATTAATTAATTAAGCAGTCTTAAAAACACAACGAGTATGAATAAAAGACACAAAATTCCCAAAAGCGATAAAGAAGCGGGATCCTTACTTCCGTGGTCTCCACCATCCGCCCTCCAGACCAGTACCTGTCGGGCCCCACGTACAGCTTGAAATGTTGTCCCATGACAAAATTACATTCTTGGGGACGATAGTTCCTCGCGGGCATTCTACCCCGCGCAGTTGCTCCTCATGGTGAGGTAGCCCCGCGCCTTCACCCTGCTCAAAGTGTTGCCCCATACCTTCACCCTGCTCAAAATGTTGCTCCGCGCCAAAGAGATATTGAAAATCCATCACCAGAATACCAAATATCACTCAACAATATATTAAACTTCTCAAAAATCATTTTTTATCTCTCTTTGCCCAGCAAATGAAGAAGAATGAAGAAGAAGAGAACAGTCGGTGGCTGTTTGTAGGGTCTGTCCATCAGAAGGGTCGGCCACGCGGCCATTCTCGCCAAGGGTGACGTGGCCCAATCTCAGCTCTCCATCGCGCGCGCTCCTTAGAAATCCTTGTGATCTAAATCCAGCCAATCAGAAGGACGGGCCACGCGGCCACATTTTCCTCCAGGTGCCGAAATTTCCATTTTAGCCCCCTCCAACTTATCTTTTATTCAAAATAGACGCCCTTAGTCATATTTAACTGATTGTTGGCCCGGAATGCCACTAAAAATTCCAAAATTAATCAACTCCGGTCCGGAAGACCACTATAAATTACCAAATCAAGTTATTTCCCCAGCGAAATCATAAAAATGGAGGTTGGGAACTGCCATAAACCCTAATGCGGATTAAGGAAACCGTAATAAATCCTTTATTAATAACCAAATCAATCCTGAGATACCTGCTTCCGATACGATTGAGAGAGTTATTGGCGTAACCCGTACGAGCTCGAGGTACCTGCGTCCTGATATACCGTCTACGTTACCGTTTACCGAATTCTACGATCCTGAGGTTCCTGCATCTCTATATACCGTAGTTTGTCGAGAAATTACTTGATTCACGTGCCCCATAAGATAACCCGTGTGTGTCATGTTTTTGCATAGGTTGCTGGTGTCTCTGGACATAATTCCAGTTACTGTTGCTCGTGTCTTCGGATGTATTTGGTTACTCTTGATTCACGCGCCCCGTAAGATAACCCGCATGTCTCATGTTTTGGCATAGATTGCTGGTGTCTCGGATATAATACTAGTTGCTGTTGCTTTTGTCTTCAGATGCACTTGACGATCTGTTTAAATACGCACGCTCTATAAGAAGTTAGGATCCATCCCTAATTTTGTTCTTGATCCTTGAGTCTTCTTCACGAGTCACGTGTATGGTTTTTCTTTCCTTCCCCAATAGAGTTCAATGATAATTATATTGTCCTTAAACGAATGTTTAAGTCTTAATATAGGATAGTGTCCTTAGGGTTGTTATCCCCAGCAGAAGTTGATGCCTCGTTTCTTTCTTCTCTCTCTTCCCCCTGAAAATGTCTTTTTTTTATAGGATCCTATCCCTAGCGAAATATGATGTCTCATTTCTACCACCAGAGCACGAACTACGACTGGCTGATTCCCCTTAGGATACGTAGGTAGCCTGACAAAGGTTCAGCCACTCGACCAATCTGGTCACCTTCTTTCTTTCTCTCCCTTGATTTGGAACTCATGTTTCAGATCGGTTCCTTTCTTAATCGACGACCCTCCATGCCTTGTAAGAAGCATCGCCGAGGAGCTACTGTTAGTACCTGACCTGAAAATGAGTTGTTACGCATTCCAGAACTCAGAAGGACCTCACAGGTATTTACGAGCTACGCAGGACTTATCCAGAATTTCCCGAAAAGCCCAATAAGAAGATATTTACGGCCTGATAAGATTATCCCCGAAGATAGACGTTATCTAGGAGTTCTCCAGAGTCCAGTCTGATCGCAATCTTGGGAACCACGCCAATCCCCTGGATTGGTCGGGCGGCCACTTCATCCCTGGCCGGGCGGCCAGTCTCTCCGGGTCAGAAACCCTATAAATAGGTGACCTCAGTTCATAATTTTGATACATAATTCTCTCCCCCGAGTTATAGAGTCTAAACTGAAGACAAAACTCTCTCCTAAAGCCTTTCTAGCAATCCCGAAGGTCCGGCGAATCCACTTTCAAGATTCGGCTTCGTTCTTGTCAAGATTGGTGAGGTTTTCTATGTTTTCTTAGTATAGATATGATTTATGCATGTTTTCATTATGTTTATACATTCATATTCATATGATTCATATTGTGTTCTTCATGTTCTTACTAGAATTCATATTATTTGCTATATTTTGGGTAGCGATCTTCATGTTTATGTGTTATTTCATACATGTTCATGATGTTCTTATTACTATGTTAGATTTAACCTGCTAGATCTATAATTGTAATCCCTATATATATGCATAGCCGATGATGATCTCTTAGATCTAGTAACTACTTCTAAACCCTAAACTCTAGGTAAATATTCCCATGATCATTAACTCTCCTGTGATGAATGTGATGACTACACATTGATCTTATCAATGGTATAATCATTATTCTAGGATGTGATCATCTTGTATGATTCTTTCTCCTCCCCCATCATATGCATGATCCCACTTCTTCTCTCTATTCCGATTATGTGCGAACTACGTCGACCTGAGCTTCTCTTAACGAGAGGAACGTAGGCAATCTTTGGATCCGGTCAAAATCACTAACATACTACTAACACAATTATCATGATAGAAAGTTCGATCTATCGGGCGATAGGAGTGATCACTTGATATTCTTCTCTTATCGTAACTTGACCCCCTAACCTTCTCTGTTAGTTTTTCTCAATGTTGTAACTGCAAATAAAACAACGTGGCGACTCTGAATAAGTTAAATGCCAATTTGAATATCCTAATCCCATAGAAAAGGATAAAATAAGATAAATAATAAAAGACTTTCCGTGGGTTGCCCGCATTTAGAAAGGGGTATTCACATATACAAGTTCTTATTCCTTTATAGAACATGTCATAATCCTTTTGTCCACGATGTCATTGAACACAAGTCATGGTCATTAAGTCAACTTGTATTTGTTCAATGCTTTCTCGATTCCGAATATGTTGATAATCCAAATGACATTGATCCAATCAATTCATTTGAGTTTGGCCAAGCATTTCATCAACATCATTCTACGAGGGGCCCAAGGTTGACATCTCTCCGAAGAGGGACAAATCCATTTAGCTTATTATTCTTCCCTACGTGAATCCGATTATGCCAATCATACCCTTCATAACTACCTGCTTAAAGGTAGCGTTTGAATATGTCAAACATAATGTTCATCAAGTGGAAGACTATAATAACTTCATGTCTAAGGATTCAAATGACATAACTAATATGAGATCTATATATGACATTGACCATGACATAAATCTCATAGAGTGGGTCATGTCCAGTACCTTGTTCTCCAACAAGTACCCATAAGTCTAACATGATCATCTCATGATCATTTAGACTTATACTAGTGCTTCATAAGCACTAGGGACGGATATTATTATAAGTAAACATGAACAACAATAATAATCAAAACATCTCTTTATTGATATGAATAAAACTAAAACATACATAATGTTTAAATAAACGTGCCTAGGGCACCAACACTAACAAAGAGTGGTGCCATTAGACCTTTGCAAGTAGCTTCTCCAAGAGTCTTGCATAGTGAATTTTCACTATCTTGTCTATGTTCAGTACTTTGACTTCAACCAATCATCCTTTTAGATTTATCTCCATAAATCTAAGTTCCAAAGATATAGGCGGCTTTATCCAAGTCTTTGATTTAGAAACTCTTTCAAAGTGAATTATATGTCAACCACATATATAAGACTAGGAATAATCTTACGCTCCCACTAAATTTATTGTAATCACAAGTCTCATCTTTGATAAATTCAAACTCTTTGAATACTACATCAAAATGAAATTTCACTCCAAGTAGTTTGCTTCAATCCATCTCATGGATTTCTGCAACTTGCATATTTTATTAGAATTTTATGGATCAATCAAAACTTTTAGATTGTATCAAACACATCCTAAAGTAAGTTCCTGTTAAGGACTATAGTTTTGACATCCATCTATCATAATTCATAATCAAAATATGAGGTCAGGACAATAAGAATTCTAATAACATTAAACATGACTACGGGTGATAAAGTTTCATCATAATTGACATTATGAATTAACTTTACTCAATTAGTCGTGATTTATCAATATGCACCTTACGATCCATTTCCGTTTTCTCCAAGAAAACTCATTTTCTATCATTTGGTTTTTAAGTCTTAGGGTAGAACAATCAAGTTCGAACTTGATTATGATACATGGATTGCACTTTTAGATTTTATGACTCCAAGTCATTGATCTAAATCTGGAGCGGACTTTGCATCTTGATAGGCAATAGGTCAATCATTCGCAATGATATCTTCCTAACTACTTTCTATTACGAGAAATCAATATTTATTGTTGTAGATAGTATCCTAACAGTTATGCAGATATCTTGTGTATACTTGAACGAATTTCCACAACTCCTTGTGAAAATTTGTTCAACTTCCATCTTAGGTTCTATATCATTTTCTGGGTCTCGAACTCTTCGAGATACATTTTACTCCACTAGTTTTTTAGAGATAAACGATTTATCTAGAAAGTGCTATTTAGAGTAACAAACGATTTGTACTATTTAAAGGGTGTAAAATCAATGTCATTAAGATATCCCATGAAAATACATTAATTATATTTGGGTGTGATTTTGCCCAAGACAACACTTTTCTCAAAAGCATCACATCAGAAATCTTTATGAAAGACAAACCAAGTTTTCTTTCATTCCATATCTAATATGGTATCAGTCGAACCTCCTTAGATGAAGCTCATTTTAGTGTAAGCGCAGCTGTTTCCAACACATAATCCATAAGGTTAATTAAAGATCAATTTGACTTATTATGAGGCGAAAAACAGCAGTTGCAAACAATCTGTAAACTCTTGTAAACAGGAGCCGTACAGCTCATTACTAGGCGTACGCCTAAATTGCAGTCGTACGGTTTTTGTTTCCAGATTTTGTTTTTCTTATTCTGCAGACTTTCTAGAAAATTCTCATCAAGTCTATAGTTCAAATATTCATTACTTTGATCAGATCAGAGTACACTAATACTTTTACCATGAGATACCAAAATCCTTTTCCAAGCATTGTTACTTTAATGAACTACATACATCAATATGTATTAGTCCAAAAGAGTACTTCCTTTTACTACTATTAGTAAGAGGTGTCTTAATCAATATCAAAGATTCACATATATCACATGATTCGAAAATCATGTTAATTTAAAAGTCCGTCCCATGAAATTTTAGATATGTGTTTCTTATCATTAATATAGACATCAATGCTTTAAGAATGTAACTCTTACATCCTTAGATTCAGATTTCATTATTTACGTTATACTCATTATTTTGTTCTTCCAAGATAAGGATATAAAGTCTTATTATATGATTAACAATACAATAAAGCAAATCATATTTATTGGAACACTTTCTTATTCGAAATAAGAAGTATCCATAATCTTCTAATGAAGAAACCAAAGTAATATTTCTACTTAAAGTAGGAACATCACAACATTTGTTCAAAACAAATATGAACCAACTAGGTAAAGACACTCGCAAGTTCTTATGATTAATGTTGCAACCTTTGCATCATTATCTCCACATAGGTTAATCTTTACATTCCTTAAGTAGTCTTTCTATTTCTCAAGTCTTACACATTTATGCAAATGTGGGATCCATATCCGGTATCCAATACCTAAGATCTTAGAAGTGAAATTTTAACATAAATACTTGAAGCGGTAGTCCTACTACCCTTCCTTTTGATCTTTTAATTAAAATTGTAATTTTCTAATGGTCAATCATATTTCCATGGTAGCAATTACATCCTCAGGATTTAGGTTTAGCCACAAATATTTCCTTTAGGCTTGACAACTCTTGTCTTGCCTTTATCTTAAATCCTTCTCCTTATTAACCTTTAAAGTTTGAGAAGGTTTCCATTTGATATTAAGCTTGGCATTTTAAACATCGAATGTCGCTTATGAATTAATATCAAATCCGTTGTTAGTTCCGAACTAACTTGATTATCAAGCCAACTAAGGTAATTAATATGTCTCTCCATGTTCAAAACATGAGAACTTATTAATATACATTTCATTCATCACATGAATGTTAGGCTCTTATCAATCTCAAAATTTTATTTTGCCTCTCTTGCTTGTAGGAACGCTTCCTACGTGATTGCTTATCACATAAACATCCATGTGTTTCAGATACTTTTAAAGTTTTAAACATATGGTAGCAAGTCGTAAGACAATTGACATCTATAGATTCATCCACATGATTCTAATTTATGTCTATGTCCGTCCTTAAGGCATTAGGTTTCTTTGGAATAAGATTCATTAAGAATTCATAGCTTCCGTTCTTGCTTTAGAACAATTCTTAAGCTCATGACTAGGTCAAGGAAGTTAATCGTATCCTTTTAAGTGGGGTCAATCGCAGTAATTATACATGATTAAAGTTTTAAAACATTATACACAATATGCAAATAAATATACATTTATATTTCATACCATTATCATTTAGAGATATTTAATATATTTCATAAATACTCCCACTAAATTATACACCTTCAAATACAACTCTTGTATAATACTCCCTCCGTCCCAGTAGAAGCGTCACTTATTTCCCTTTTGGTCCGTCCCAGCACAAGTGTCACTACCCAAAATAGAAATGTTTTAATATATTTATATTCAACCAACCCCACCATTTAACCCAACTCATTCTCTCTCTTCATTTTCCACCACTCATTTTATTCAACCAACACTGCTATTTACCCCACTCATTCTCTCTCATCATTTTCTACGACAAGTGTCACTACCTTTTCTTAATCCCCGTGTCCCAAAAATTGGCGACACTTTTGCTCGGATTGAGGGAGTATAATTTAAATGGGCTAAGATCCATATTTCACTTGATCTTACGTCCGCGATGGCAAGATGCATAAAACCAAGCTATTTAGGTAGATAACTCCTTATCAATCATATCATATATGACTCTTAGATCCTTAATGAGATTTTAGACATTTTATGTCTAACATGTTTAACCTCATCTTGTGCCTTAGGTCCATAACCCTTAGGATAGCCTAATTAAGTCAAACCATGTTAAACGTATAGGAACCACTCTTTCACTCATCATGCTCATACACTGATAGAATTAATGCGCCTCACAATGGTTAGAGCACGCATAAAACTACCCGGTGTACTCACATGTGTTTTAATAATAGATTGGCACATGACTTAAATTTTTAAGAAGGTTCTTTCATATACAGACATGCATCATATATTTAATTATGTCAAACATAATATAATATAGTCTTTGCATAAAGCATGTTAACTAATCAAATTAATTAACAGAAGAAAAATCTTGTGATTCAATTATGAAGCAATATTATGGAGACGAAATCTAAATTATCTGTAAACAATTTACAGGTTGGATATTTCATTCACATTCCCATAAACAAGGCGTAAGCCTGCTATTGGTCCATGCAATGAATTAATCCAAATTTAGTTTCCTTCTCTTGCAAACAATTTGCACTTTGCTCATAGGTATAAATTCTGAAACTTTTGAATCCGCAGAACATCTACAAATTGAGAGCACAAAACGTACGGTCGAAACTAAGCCAAAAAGACATCCACAATCCCGTACTAAAATCAAGAAACCAAGTAACTTCTCTATACGGTCGAAACTAAGCCAAAAGGCATCCACATTCCCTTATAGATTGGCCACTTGTTTCAAGACCTTTTCATTGTCTCTTAATCTCATAGATTACAGCAATCCTAAACTCTTTAGAATTCTGATTTCTGCAACTTTCTGGATTAAATCATATTTCAGGAAACACGGTTTCGAAAACTAACCATCTGAAACCAGATTCGACTCCTGATTCGAATTCTGTAAACGATTTACAGAACAATCAGAAAACCAGAAAAACAAAACAAATATGCCAGAAACCCTAAGGGGGCCGTACGGCCACCCAGCAGCCGTACACCAGCTAGGACGCCGTACGGCTCCTCCTTCCAGTTTCCCCAGATTTTCAGAATTTTTAAAATTCGATCAATCCCAATATCGTGTTTATGCATTAATCAGATTAAAACAACACGAATTTACAGATTACGAATTTAATTAGATCCAATCAATATCATGAATAAACAATTTGTTACATACACAAATTAGATCCAAATTATCAATACACATAATCCCAACATGCAATTATTCATATAGATCACATCAACATAATAATTACATAATCCCCATACAATCATGCTCATAAATTTTATATCTCATATATAAAACTCAAATCACATTTTCATCTTATTATCAAGCAAATCATATAATCGAATTAAACAATTTTAAACATGATATATTAAAATAATCAACGATGAATGGGGCTCTGATACCACTGTTGGGTTTTGATGCATCATGCGCAGCGGAATAAAACATAAGATCAAACACCCATGAGCCCGGATCCGTGCATGTTGATTTAATTAAATAAAAGATGAAAGAAAACATACCCTTGAAAATTGAATCCATGAACACGGACTTTGAGGTGCTAACGCAAACACCCTCTATCGGTATCCACACGTCGAACGGACTCAAGAACACCTTCTTGATTGATTGCTAGATTCAAGGCTTGGTGAAGAAACGATTTCTTCATATGAATTATTTTGCTTCTTTGACTATTGTGTTTTGATGATTCTAAATCTCAAAACTAATAATCTTACCTCTCTATAATTTATTGTTTCTAAAACAATTGTTATTGATTTCCAAAATCAACATTCGAGGCTGTCAAACCCGGCTGCATATCTTATATGAGGATCTGACCTAATTTCCTTTGGGATCGGAATTCCTTGTCGTACAAGAAAACCAAACAAACTGACCAGTTATGGGTAACCAGCCGTACGGCTGGCCAGGCGCCGTACGGTGGCTTCACAGCCATGCGGTGGCCTGTCCAGTTTCCTAGAATTTCTGCCCTTTTTCCAATCCGTTTTATTGTGTGTGACCCAATAGGATTATACTAAGTTGGCAATGAGTCTGAACCATTTAGAACCCATAAGTCATAAGCAGACTCCAGCAAGCCATTATGACTACCCAATTAGTATAACTTTGAAAGTCCAAAGTTACCTTATAGAACATATCACAATCCCTTTGTCACGCGATATCATATTGGACATAAGTCATGGTCCATGTCAACTTATGTTATCAAATGCTTTCTCGATCCCGAGTAGATTGATATGAGCAAATGACAATGAACACATCAATTCATTTGGGTACGGTCGTACACTATCATCAATCTCACTCATCGAGTGGCCAAGCAGATATCTCTCTTGAGAGAGGGACAAATCCCATCTTGACTTATCATTCTTCCCTACAAGAATCCGATTATGCCAATCGTAATCTTTATAACCACCCGGTTAAGGGTAGCGTTTGAGTATGTCAAACATAATGTTCATCATGTGGAAGACCATGATAATCTCAGGTCTTAGGATTCAAATGGTATGACTATTATGAGATTTAATTATAACATTTGACCATGACATAAATCTCATAACGGGTCTATCAAGTACCTTGTTCTCCAACCAGTACCCACAAGTTTAATCCGCATCCTATGCACCATAATCATAATATGATTATCCATTAAACTCATGCTAGCTCTTCATGAGTGCTAGGGACAATGATTATTATAATAAACATGCAAAAGATATAATAATCGAGTTTGTTATCTTTATAACAATGAAACTATGATATAATGCATAGGCCTTTCTCAAAGGCCTAGGGCATAATATCCAACAGCGACCTCCACCTAGGGATGGCCAAACCGAACCAGAAAACCGGACCGAAACCGGACCGGAGAAGCACGGAACCGAAGCAAACCGGCGAATAAACCGGAACCGGAGTAACCGGAACCGCCATTCATCCGGGCCGGTTACGGTTCACATAAATGGCGAACCGGACCGGAACCGGACCGAAAATCACTTGTTTTTCAATAATTTTAAAGGGGGACCGGAACCGGAACCTAATCGGAACCGGATTATGGTAACCGGAACCAGACCCGGGGTAAGCACGGGCCGGTTAAGGGTCACCTATATGCCGAACCGGAACCGGTTTTGGCCATCCCTACCTCCACCACCACTCTCCACATTAGTATGATATTGTCAGCTTTGGGCCCAGCCCGCACGGATTTTTTTTGGGCATCCCCCAAAAGGCCTCATGCTAATAAAGTAGGTGAGTGCTTTTATATACCTTGCAATTGTTTCCTCAATTGTCGATGTGGGACTTTGGGTTGCACCCCAATATATTTGTATGAACGAATGAAGGGGGATATTTTCTACGGTTAATTGGTGTTGGGTTTGGATAAGTGGGGTGGGCCAACCCATGGTAGTTAATTAGTTTAAGTGGGTTGAAAAGAGTTTAATTCAGGATGATTAAAGTAAATTGAGTGGGGTAGAAGACCCAATATTATACTATTTAAAAGTTTTCATTTTGGATGTTCTAATTCGGATGAGATATCCAAAATAGAAATTTGTCATAATTTGGACGGGACGTAGGGAGTACTATATTATTTTCTAATTTAGATTGAATTTTAATTTGTGTTTAAATTAATATAGCAATTAAAATTCAATCATTTTCTCAAATGAAAATTTTGAAATTTATATTGAATTATTTGTATATTTGAACAAGCCAATTAAATAATGTCACATAGATTTCTACATCATAAAACAACCTAACATATTACATACTCCATCCGTCTCACCTCACTTAAAACTTATTTTCAATTTGGTCCGTCCCAGCTCACTTGAGACCTCCTCAAAATAACTAACTTTTAATAGTTTTAAAATGAATTTACCCCACCATTCATTTTCTCACTTCATTTTACACCACTCAATTTATTCAAATAAAATTACTATTTACCACATTCATTCTCTCTTTCTATTTTTTACCACATATTTTTTTTTTTAGTTATTGTGTTAATTTCATAAATCTCATATACTGTAGCCTCCATTGTCCACAGATTCTCCCGATACTCATTGACTTCCCAAATACCCAAAAACACACGTCCTACTGCACATGTAAATTTAATTCCCACTATATTTTTATTGTTATTCTATTGCCTTTCCCTTTCTCTATGGCCTGCCTTTTTAGTCTTTACCAACTTGAAAACTGCGCAAACAGGAAGCAGTTGGCATTAATGGTTGAATAATTTTAGTTATTCACATTTCGCAAAAAACCCCTCATTCCCTCCTTCCCACTACTCCACCAGGTATGCTTCTTTTCTGTTTATGCTTTCATTATTTTCTCTACTTGAATCTTTCTTGCAAATTTCCCCAATTGTAGCTCTAATTTTGGAGGTTCTTGAATTTTCTTTTTCTTTTTACAGTCTAGATTGTCTTGTTTGATTTAGTAAAATGATCCAATGTTGTTGTATTTTTCAATTTGAAGTTAGTATTGAAAATTTGAATACCCCTTTTTATGATTAGATCATTCACTTGTTTATGGAAGATTTTACTAACAACAGTTTATTAATCTGGAAAAAAAAAAAAAAGTTCAGAAGAATTTTATTTTTTTGTCAAATCCCCAATTTCGTATTAGTGAAAAACAATCTTATATAGCAAATGGTGTCAAATCCCCAATTTCGACCAATCCTTTTTTTTTTTTAATGAAATTGTAAGGATTTTTATGAAATTATAAAATTGTTATCGATAACAATGCTTAACAGTTTAGCATACATCTTTTTCACAGGAATTGTTTACATTAAGTCCCCGAAAATGGAGGGTAATACATGTGAAAGGCTATTATCAAACACTGGAGAAGCAGTTGAAGTTGGTGACAAAGAAGAGACACTCAAGGTCAAAGTATGGACGGAGACAAAGAAAATGTGGGTGGTAGCTTT
Source organism: Campanula takesimana (assembly GCA_026119855.1). Classification (NCBI taxonomy): domain Eukaryota; kingdom Viridiplantae; phylum Streptophyta; class Magnoliopsida; order Asterales; family Campanulaceae; genus Campanula; species Campanula takesimana. The sequence continues at coordinate 65,317 of JAOWBW010000097.1, read as the reverse complement.
TCCTGCTATATTTACTAGATTTTCAACATTTGGAGTTCAGATCATTAGCCAGGCGTTTGTTGGACATATTGGAGCTATTGAGCTAGCTGCCTTTGCTCTTGTCTCCACTGTCTTCTTAAGATTCGCAAATGGTGTCCTTGTAAGCTTCTTTTATGACTTGTCTACTTGCTCTAATAGGGTTAAAGTCTATTTGAACACTGCTGAAAATGTCGGTGTGTGCCACTAAAAGAGATCGTAATTTGATCATTATATGCGTAGTCAAGCCCATTAAGGGAATGTTGTCTGTATTAAGCACATGTGGGCCACACCCTTCCTGGATTCCACGCATAGTGGGAGTTCCTGTAGCGCCAGGTTACCCTTTTTGTTGCTTGTCACTTTCGGGCCATTAGTGTTCATGCTTGGGGATCTACTTTATCCTTTAGTTCAAGTTTTTGGTCAGCCCAGTTTTTGGGCTTTATGTACTCTCTAGACTATGTCATGCCCTTTGTATACATTTATTCTAAGAATTGGGCTGTTTTATGATTCGTTCAAACAGCTATAGATATATGTGAACACATTAGTTTTGACATTGTTATCTTAGCATCTTTCCAACTGAGTCGTCTTAGGGATGATCATTTTAATTTCTAAGAGGAAACCAAATGAGGTGAAATTGTGATACCCTCTGGCTCTCTATGCTCCAAGATCTTTTTACATGGCATACAATCTGAAAGCTGTCAATTTGTATGGCAGTTACATTCTATACACTATATCTTGCATTCCGAGTCAAATTTCAAATTATCATTTCAGGAATAAGTTTTACAACTCGTATAGTGTATAATAAGCTTTGACCGTAATACCCTTCTGTAGTCTTAGAGAAGGATTGATCGGAGAAGTTGACTGATGTGGGATCTCTCTGAAGCAAGGAGCATTAGTTTAATACCATATCTTAAGAATGATTGGTCCTAGTTTAGGCCATAGCTTGGCAGAGACTTTTATACATTTAATTGGGTTGTGGGGGTGAAGGGGGGAGGGATAAGGGATTGCATAATGTTTTATACTCCCTCCGTCCCAAAATGATCTTCCTACTCTTTTTTCCGTTACTACGAAGGAACGTGGAGCAATAATTTTAGGTTGATTTGATGATACTAATGAAAATCTAAAACTTGTTGTTAATACACTATCAACAATACTATCAACAACAAATTCTAGATTTTCATTACGACAACTAAATCAATCTCCAATTGTTGCTCAAAGTTTCTTCGTAATAACAGTGAAAAAAGTAGGAAGATTATTTTGGGACGGAGGTAGTATTACTTGAATGGTAACTTAAGTAGGCTGACAGTAACCTAATCCGCAAGTCTTGTCATCTCCTGAGCTAATTAGTTCCTGTTCTCGCTCCCGCTCCATTTTCTTCTTGGTGGTTTATAGTGTAACGCCAAACCCCTTTTCAACCCATAGGACTCCGTACAAACAGATAGTATTATTGATGATGTATCAATTACAAGTTTTAGATTTTCATTACTATAAATTAATCAACCTTTAATTATTGCTCAAAGTTTACTCGTAATAAGGACGAAAAAAATGGGATGAACATTTTGGGACAGAGGGAGTATGCATTTCTAATTTCACGATAGAATGATTTCCTTCTTTGGCCTTTGTGCAGTTGGGTATGGCTAGTGCACTAGAAACTCTTTGCGGGCAAGCATATGGTGCAAAACAAAACCAGATGCTCGGTGTTTATCTTCAACGGTCATGGATTGTCCTATCACTCACTGCAATCGGTATTTTACCACTCTTCATATTTACCACTCCGATTCTAATAGCATTAGGACAGGACAAATCCGTTGCAAAGGAGGCAGGAAACATGTCGCTTTTGTTTATCCCAGCTGTCTTCTCTTACCTCGTATCCCACACTTGTCAGATGTTCTTACAAGCACAGAGCAAGAACAGAATTATTACATACATGGCAGCATTTTCACTTTCAGTTCACGTGTTTCTCTCGTGGATTTTGACTGTCAAGTACCAGCTTGGTGTTGTAGGAGCCATGATTTCATTAAATGTGGCATATTGGATTCCGAATATTGGGCAATTATTGTTTATTCTATGTGGAGGGTGTTCGGAAACATGGACAGGTTTTTCTGTACTGGCTTTTAGTGATCTCTGGCCGGTTTTTAAGCTCTCTGTGTCATCCGGTGTTATGATATGGTATGGTTCAAACTCATCTCTTGCAAAGATTTCTGCATTTTATTTCTTTGATAAATAATACTTCATCTGTCCTGTAATAAATGCCGCTCTTTCCATATTGGTCCATCCCCAAAATGAATGTCGCATTTCTAAGTAAGGGAATGGTCTTAGTGCAATTTTACCATGACACAAGTGATGTACAAACTACAAACAAGTAGAGCACATTCCTTAAAATGTTGACAAGTCAAATGCGACATTTATATGGGACGGAGGGAGTAATATTTATTTCAGTGATGGATTATGGAATTTGTACTTATACAAGACATCAACATTAAGTTCATGGGTTTTGACTAATAATATCATGCTTGGGCTAGAAGATGAGTCGAACCGTGTCACCATATGTCACTTACTTTGTAATATAATATACCAGTCAATGATTTACTTTCGGCGTTTGCGAATATTCTTTACTGCAGTATTTTTTCCCCATGTGGGTCCGGCCCTTCCCTATCCCCACTGCCCCACACATATTGTAGCTCTTGTAGCACCAGGTTCCCCTTATTTCTATAGAATTGAGCTAGAAATGACACTGTGTAAAAGTTCCTATGATTCCTTCATTTCGTCCCTAATGTAGCCAATTGATTGGACTTGTGATTTCTCTGCAGTCTTGAATTTTGTTACACCACTATACTGATCCTTTGACGGGAAACATGAAGAATGCTGAGGTTGCCATTGATGCTCTTTCTATTTGGTACCATTTTGTCATCTATATTATCTCTTTTATCTCCACCTAAACCACCTTCACCAAAGTATTTCTTCTTTAATTGGCCACTTTGCCTCGAGTCTTTATATGGTTCGAAATGCACTCTCTTGCAGCCTTAATATCAATGGTTGGGAAATGATGATATCCCTTGGTTTCCTAGCAGCGGCAAGGTACGTACTAATTTTGCTTTCACATGCATATTGCATTTCTTTGAACTAATGTGAAACAAATGACTATTTTAACCCTAAATCTTATCAATGCAAATTCCAATTATTCCCTCCTTTTGAAATGAATTTCCATTTTCAACAAATTTTTGTCCCCAAAAGAATGTCTTTTTGGAGAAATCTTTGTCGCTGAGTGTTTTTTACCAAAATTTTTTCACTAGCCTCGTTATACTTGCAAAACTAAATGTTTGGAGAGTCGATAACAAGAGTATTTATAATTTTTTGCCATTTAGTCGTATAAAAACTAGAAATTTCTAGAATGTCCCCTACAATGAATTTTGGGCATTCATTTAGGGACGGAGGGAGTACTAAATTAGTCATTGTAAAGATTTAGGGGTAAAATAGTCATTTTGTTTAAATAAATTTGACAGAAGGGGGCAGTAAGATGAAACCATACTCCAGGGGAGCAAAGATACTTGTCTCAACCTTAGGGGTGGGCAGTGGAATTAACCCACTTATTATGTTTCTATGTTGCTTAAATCTGAATGTAGACTGATTTAGTTGGTATGTTGTTAGTGTAAGGGTATCAAATGAGCTTGGACGTGGAAGTTCCATAGGTGCCAAGTTCTCGATTGTGATGATAGTGCTAACATCACTTGCCATTGGGTTTGTGCTCTTCATATTTTTCCTCTTCTTACGAGGTCGTCTAGCTTACGTTTTCACCAAAAGCGAAGAAGTAGCTATAGCAGTTGCTGATCTGTCACCTCTATTGGCGACTTCTATACTTCTGAACAGTGTCCAACCAGTTCTTTCAGGTTCTTGTTTAGCCACTTTGCAAGGAAAAAAAATCAAATGCTATCTTACATTTTTTAATGAACTAAGAGGAATTGTATCACTGAGAAAGCTTGACTTGTAAAATACTCCTTCACGTCCTGGAAAGTTAGTCCCACTTTTTTTGTTGGTAACGTGAGTCAACTTTGAGCAATAGTTTTGGTTAGTTTTAACTTTTAACTATCTTAATGAAAGTTTAAAACTTGTTGTTGATACACCATTGTAAATAGTATTAGTAACAAGTTTTAGATTTTCATTAGGTTAGTTAAAACTAACCTAAATTTTTACTCAAAGTTGACTCAAGTTAACAAAAAAAAAAAGTGGGACTAACTTTCAGGGACGGAGGGAGTAATGATTGAACAAGTTATGTACTCTCTACAGGAGTCGCGGTTGGGGCTGGGAGGCAGGGAATTATAGCTTACGTAAATATTGGATGCTATTACTTGGTTGGGATTCCTATTGGAGTAGTACTCGGTTATGTTGTCAAAATGCAAGTCAAAGTAAGTCAAATCTCATTATTTTTCTTCTTCATTTTTGGCTCCTGTGTGCGTTAAATATATTTCTATGCTGTTTAAATCTTTATTTACGGAAAGCTACTACCTCCTGTTGTACATAGGGTGTTTGGCTCGGGATGCTTTTGGGCACATTCGGTCAGACTATCGTGCTTATTCTGATTACTTACTTTACTGACTGGGACAAACAGGTATACCTAATATATCACTTATTTTTGTTTTATTTAATCTATTATACTCCCTCTGTCCCAAAATGTTATTGATATACCATTATAAATAATATCTGTTAGTAAATCAGACCCAAGAGATAGCAGATAATAATGAACGCAAATCAACAAATAAGAACACAAATTTTACGTGGTTAACCAACAACTTATTGGCTACGTCCACGGGCAAAGGGAAACAAATATCATTAATATGGCCGGAGAAACAATTACAAGAAGATAAATCTGACGATCAAACTAATCTATGTTACACGAATTTTGCTCACAAAATTCCTAACTGTGCAAACCCTAGATCTAGAATTATTGATCTCTAATTTACTCTCTTTCAATGTCCATCACCGTGGAGGCTACTAATTTTACAACTAGTATTTATAGCGCTAGAGACCTAAACAAGAAGACAGAAGGAGCCTTAATTAAATCCCAAAAGGATTTAATTACTTTCTTTTTTCTTCTCAAATTTGACTTATTCAAAGTCACCTTTCTCTAACAATCTACACCTTGACCTTGATTCTCCTTTCTAATAATTCAGATGTACGAAACACTGACATAAACTCCACCTTGAGCCACATCCTTCGTACCAGAAACATATTTTTTCCACCTTTGCCTCAGTCTGTCTTTCGTCAAAGACACTAGATTTGTCCTCCGGACAACCAGATATTTCGCTAGCCTCAAATGTATCTTCAAGACACTCAGAATTTGCCTCACCAGACAAACAACATTGTCGTCTGGACAATCAGATATTTTGCATGCATATATCCTACGGACACCCAGACGCGCACCTACGGGCACTCAGAATCACCCCAACGGGCAACTAACAGTCATTCAGTTGTGGCCCATCCAGTCGACATTGGATTTTGCCAACCATGACACATAAAACGTGTGTTGATCTTCTAGCCGTGGCTTGCCCAGTTCACTCCCTCCTACAGTAAAACGCTGCTCTACCTTCTTGTCAACACCCTCACCCATCTTAGAACCTTGGAGGATATACAAGGAACCTTTTCTCTCGCCCTTCAGAATCACATCTGAACCTTTGTAGACATCTAGAACTCCAGCTTCACCTTTAAAACTGTATCCCTTCTTGTCTAACCGACTAAGTGATACCAGATTTTTTGCTACTTGTGGAACATGTCTTACCTTGTTCAATGTGAGAAATTTATCACCCGAAGTTCTCACCTTTACGGAGCCCATGCCAACTACTTCGCAGACAGAACCATTAGCCATATAAATACGGTCTCCATCCTTCTGCTCGTACGTTGTAAACTGCTCCTTGTGCGAACGCATGTGATAAGAAGCACCCGAATCTAGAACCCATGCAACTTCCTTGCACGCTTCTTCTTCAGACACTAGGGCATAATCACAATCCTCATCCAGATTGTCACTGCTCGCCATCGCTGCAGCCGACTCAGAATTTTTTCAGATGCGGAGTCAAATGTACATCCAGATGTTAGATTTTCAGATTTTACCAGATAGCTGAATTTTGATCACAAAACTCTAGCTTTAGATCTCCGACTTCAGTTGCAGATATAGACACCAGAACGTTCCAGATGCGTTCTTAGATCACCAACGAGCACCAGACGAACTTCCGGATTCAGATCTAACAGATTTGCTATTGCTAGCACAGATGAGCAATCACTGACTATTCTCAGATTTATTGAATCTCGATCCTCTACAGTGAAGAGTTTCAGAATAACCAGGAAAATTCCTAACTCAAATATGTCAGAGGCAACAGAATACAATACCAGATGTGTCCAACCTAGACACCCAGATTTCTGCACAGACCCTGCACGCGGACTGCAAGTACGCTGCACGCGCGATGCACGTGCGATGCACGTGCGATGCAGGGAAACTGCACGCGATCTGCACGTTTTCTGCACGCGATCTGCACGTCCAATGCACAATCTTCTACCATAAAATAAATATGTTCTTCTCGTCAGACTTCTCGATCTTCTGGTCCATCCCGGAGTCCATATCTTCTTCTGTAGCGGAATGCAATGATCTTTCTCAACTAACCAGGCTCTGGTGCCACTTGTTAGTAAATCAGACCCGAGAGATAGTAGATAATAATGAACGCAAATCAACAAATAAGAACACAGATTTTACGTGGTTCACTAATAACTTATTGGCTACGTCCACGGGCAAAGGGAAACATATATTATTAATATGGCCGGAGAAACAATTACAAGAAGATAAATCTGTCGATCACGCTAATCTATGTTACACGAATTTTGCTCACAAAATTTCTAACTGTGCAAACCCTGGTTCTAGAATTATTGATCTCTAATTTACTCTCTTTCAATGTCAATCACCGTGGAGGCTACTAATTTTACAACTAGTATTTATAGCGCTAGAGACCTAAACAAGAAGACAGAAGGAGTCCTTAATTAAATCCCAAAAGGATTTAATTACTTTCCTTTTTCTTCTCAAATTTGACTTACTCAAAGTCACCTTTCTCTAATAATATCAATAACAAGTTTTATATTTTCATTAGGATAATTAAATTAAACTAAAATTATTGCTCAAAGTTCCTTTGTACTAATGCAAAAAAAAAAAAAAAAGGGACCAACATTTTGAGGCAGAGGGAGTTTTTTTTTTTTTTTTGTTTTGTTTTAACTTTTAGTATTGTTGTTTTTCCATCTTTCTTTTGGCACTTTCAGCAGTTCACACAGGTGACCAAGATAATGCCCTTATTCTTATATGTTAATGTCAGGTGCTTGTCGCGAAGCAACGTGTTCGAAGGTGGCAGATCAAACCTGAAGAGCCTACTAATACTCAATGATTACGAGATTCTTGAACCTTCAATTCAAAGTGGTAGATTGCCAGATCAACTCGAGGAGCCTAGTAATACTAACGAACATTACACACATACGGAGTATATATTTATACATATATATTCTCAGAATTAGCCCAGGTGTGTTCATTTTGCTTTTAGAGTCCCACTTAGTAACATGGGAATATCAGGTTTAGACTAATTTATCAGTGTTCAACTTGCATGCAAAATATTGATGTATAAAATATATAGCAAAAGCAGTTACTGAAGGCTGCTTGTAGACGGACAGTTATTAGTTAGGATTTGGGGCGGCCGCAGTCAGGACTGTACAACAGTCTAGTCTTGTCTGGCTGCAGCAACCGTTCAGATTCATATTTTCCTATGTACCCATGTTAGGGTTACAGTATTACACTTAGGGCTGTTAAACGAACCGAGCCCGTTCGAGCTCGGCTCGGGCTCGGCTCGTTAAAGCTCGGCTCGAACGGGCTCGAAGTGCTATTCGAGCTCGAGCTCGAACCGAGTTTTCGAGCTCGAATTGTTATCGAGCCGGCTCGAGTTCGGCTCGTTTGTTCGACGAGCTTTGTTCGAGCTCGGCTCGTTTGAGCTCGGCTCGTTCGAGCTCGGTTAGAACTCGGTAGAGCTCGGTTAGAACTCGGTAGAGCTCGGCTCGTGTTCGACTCGTTAGAGATCGGCTCGTGTTCGGCTCGTTAGAGCTCGACTCGTATATAATATACATTATATGTATATATTATATACAACACTGTACAAGGAATAAATTATAACTAAAATATTTTTATCTTCAAAATGAATCAAAGAACATTAATTGTACAACAACTAAAATTAATTTAATTTTTAGACATTCATATAATGATCATATAGCGACTATACACATACAATACAATAACGATTGTACAACAACTAAAATTAATTTATTCTATGCACATTCATTATGAAAACGTAGAGATATATACACAATAGTCGGGTTTTTTTTCCAAAACTAATTTATTATTTTCAAATGTACACATATTTGTCTTATATTATTTTTCTCATTGAAATAAAAAATAAAATTAACATCTATTATTGTAGTTATATATGCAAGTATATTTAATTACTCAAATATAGAATGAACAAAATGTTTATCATTTACATATACACACACACACACACATATATATACATGTAACACATGTTCATATACATAAATGTATGTATACATGATATGTGTGTGTCTATATGGAATATTGGATGTTATATATATACATACATACATATAGCACATATTTATATACATTATTATATACTCCCTATATCGTGCCCAATTTAGGACATTTTGCCATTTATATATACATACATACATGTAACACATATTTATATATATATATGTATGTATAATATGTGTGTGTCTATATGAAATATTAGATGTTATATATATACATATATATATATATATATATATACATGTAACACATGTTTATATACATAAATATATGTATGTATGATATGTGTGTGTCTATATGAAATATTGGATGTTGTATATATACATACATATAGCACATATTTATATACATTATTATATACTCCCTCTATCCTGCCCGATTTAGGACATTTTTCCATTATATATATATATATATATATATATATATATATCTTAGGGGGGTATAGGGCAGATTTTAGCGGTCTCTGTTAACCATAAATTTACATTTAAATTTAACATGATGAACTAAGAAAATTTTAAAAGAAAGATAGTTTACTTACAGTAGGTTGTAGCGAGCGGAGATGATGTAGTGGTTGGGTCGTCTATTATCAGCGGAGAAATACTCTTTATATATATATATATATATATATATATATAGGGCTATAATATGAAGTACTGAAGGATTTTGAAGGAGTTTACGTAATATAACTAGGGGAATCGGAAGGGAGTTTTTAAGCTGCCATTAAGAAAGATTGCTTCTTATAAATTTGCTCTCGTTTTTTGAACTCGTACCTACAAATGAGAAAGGCGAGGGCTTTTATAGCCTTCGAAATACAAACCTAGAAAGCCGGTTTTGTAACCGGTTACCTAATCGAGAAAGGACTTAAATGCAATAATTTACAAAAGTCAAAAAAGCTAAAGTAAAGGCTGATCAATAATTTACAAAAAGCAGAAATAATTCAAAAAGTAGATGCTTGGTGTCGGCCGCCTGACGTCACTACTTACGTTTTTCTTCATCCAGCTGTCTCTTCTAGAAGTCTCGATAATTGCTGTCAATTGTTGGGATTGTGTCTCCGTCTGATTGTGCATCTTGCATAATGTCGTCACATGGCCATGGTTCACATGGATATGGCCATGTATTTTTTTCATCCGTGTCATTGATGTATTTTCTTTAATGTATCTCCTTCACCCATGAATGGGAGAAGCATGTTCCAATTATCTCTTGCCCAAATCTGGACATAATGTCCTTCTGCCATTAATTTGAAAAATTGCCAAGGAAAGTGGCTAGGAATGTCTGGGGTTTTTTGATGCTTCTTTATGAAACTGTTATGGAATTCTGTGATCTTGTCGACATCTTGTTCATGAAGCCAAGAAAGGCTTGAGAAGTCGATGTGTTCTTCAATTTTGACCGTCGTTGCTAACAGAGCTTGATCTTTGGATTTGGTGCTGATGAATATTCTTTTTCTTGCAGGTCTATATGTGTAACTATCAGCTTCTGGGAAGGATGCAAAAATTTTACATCCAGCTTAAGGCGGCTGATCTACGTGGACTTTCTGATTTTTTAATTAGATTTTGTTTTATCATTTCAGGTATTTGGTTCCTAAATTCATCCTTATCTAGAGGACTATATTCAATATTTGTTGTTCTTATAGTTATGTCAGGATTTTTTATTTTAAATTTGCATATATATGTAACTTTTGAGTTCATAATGTCTTCTCCTATTAATCCTATTTTTTCTAAATGTAAGATAATAGGATGATTACTACTTTTTGTTACGTCTATTCCTTTTTCTAATTCATGTGTTAGCATATTTGTTAATAATTTTAATGTGTCATTTTCTATATTCACATTTGTTTTAGGATGATTTTGTCTTAAAAATTCCATATATATATATATATGTATGATATGTGTGTGTGTCTATATGGAATATATATATATATATATATATATATATATATATATATATATATATATATATACATACATACATACATATATATATATATATATATATATATATATATATATACATACATACATATATATATATATACACACACACATACATGTAACCCATGTTTATATACATAAATAAATATATGTATGTATGATATGTTTGTGTGTCTATATGGAATATTGGATGTTATATATATACATACATATATACATACATATATATATATATATATATATATATATATATATACACATACATGTAACCCATGTTTATATACATAAATATATGTATGTATGAGTATGTATGATATGTTTGTGTGTCTATATGGAATATTGGATGTTATATATATACATACATATATATATATATATATATACACATACATGTAACCCATGTTTATATACATAAATGTATGTATGTATGATCTGTGTGTGTCTATATGGAATATTGGATGTTATATATATACATACATACATATAGTACATATTTATATGAGAATTAATAATTTAGTATAAAATATTAATTTACATAATTTATTAATGATTTAACAACCATTTTTAAATTTTTATGAGAATTAATAATTTAGTGTAAAATATTAGTTAAAGTTTAAGTAAATTTGATAAGTAAATAAAAATTTGGGTCATAAGGAGTATATTACAACCTGATGGTATATATACGATACAATTAATCATTTGTAATATGAGAAGTTAAATGAACAAGGGATTTAAAAAAAAAAAAAAAAAAGTAAACATGAGGTTGCATTTGTAAATTAGACACATATTTTGAGATTAAAAAAAGAGAAAAAATAAAAAAAATAGAGTTTTTGTTCAAAATGCAGAAAATACTTATCAAAGCTCGGTAAGGCTCGAACTCGAGCTCGTTAAGGCTCGAACTCGAGCTCGTTTGATTTCATAATTTTCAGAAAAATGTTTAAGCTCGAGCTCGGCTCGTAAAGACTCGAGTTCGAACAGCTCGTGAAAGGCTCGAACTCGAGCTCGTTTGATTTCATAATTTTCAGAAAAATGTTTAAGCTCGAGCTCGGCTCGTAAAAGCTCGAGTTCGAACAGCTCGAGAAAAGCTCGCGAGCGGCTCGCGAACAGCTCGAAACTCGATTCGAGTCGAGCTCGAACAAGGAAAATGGGCTCGAGCTCGAGCTCGATAAAAGCTCGAGCTCGATAATTCGTTAACGAGCTCGAGCCCAAAACTCCAAAGCTCGGCTCGGCTCGGCTCGTTTACAACCCTAATTACACTATAGTTTGTGTTAAATCTTACTTACATGGCTACTTCTTCCTAACATGCTCAATACTCAAGCTCACAAGCAAAACATTGTTAAAAAAGAACGAAAAAAGAAAGAAAGGCGTCTCCTCATTTTCAACAAGCTCAAGCTTGAAACCGTGTCCGTCCCCTTGATATATTCGCAATGCAAAACTCCTTTCATTCCACCTGCAACAAATATAAACACCACTGTTATAACCTCTTCATTCTTGCGAAATGTTTTGGTTTGAACTTAGAACTAAAATGTCACCAAAATGGAAGGAGTTGCAGTTTGCAATGACATTTTCTGACTTGTATCAGACCGTTTGAATATCTGTCACTCTCTGGCTGGGAAGTGACACTGTAATATCATATACGGAGTAATACTTTTATGATATCAAAGTGTTGTGCTTATAGATTTTTGGTGGTAGTGTGGCAGTGGACACAAACATTGTTGTCATGAAATCCAACTTAACAATTACTCATTGAGTCCACTAACTAAAAAGATTTGGTGTCAATGCGTCTAAACTTATCGCCACTCATTTTCGTCTTTGGCATCCATTGCTATTTACTTAAAATATTCATTTTTCTCTTTTTATCCACTCACAACACTTATTTTAATTCTCATATATTCACATTTAGTATTGATTAATTTGAAATGAGGGGAGTAAAAGAATAGATGAGCGAAAATGAAAAAAAAAAGAAAAGTAAAAGAATAGATGGGTAAAAATATGTTTAACCGTAGTAGTAGACCAAGTGGTATTTCATGTTAAAATGATCACATTGCTCTGGATTCTAAGGAACGTTAAGAAACTATAAAAATCATTATTTTAGAACACAATTTTTTTTAAATCTATTTATTTAAGAAAATTACTAATTATGATTGAAAAAAATATTCTATCAAGAAATATATTTTACACTCTCTGTCCTTTTTGAAACTTAAATTTACCATTTTAAGTGTTTCATTAAAGATTGCAAAATTTAAAAATGATTTTTTTTAACTACATCGTTTGCCTTCTGGAAACCAAAGTCTGCTTTGAAAGAACCGGTGATTTCTTTTCTAATTTGGGATTCACTGGTAATGTTATTTCTGACCCCATTGGGCGTGCTGGGGGGATTTGGGTTGTTTGGAACCCAGATTTGGTTGATTTTGAGCTTGTTAGTAACGGTGACCAAGTCGTTCATGGTATTGTCAAAAAGAGGGGCTATGCTGACCGGCTTCTTTCTGCCGTCTATGCCAACCCCAACAGGAGCTTCCGGACCAATCTTTGGGATAATATGCAACTTGTCGCCGCGGATAACAATCTACCTTGGCTTGCCCTCGGTGATTTCAACGATATTGCAACTTTTGAGGAAAGAAGAGGCCGAGATGTTACTGCCCAGACTACTGTCCAACAAATCGCCAACTTCGTCACTAACATCAACAAGGTGGGTTTGATAGACTTAGGCTGCCAGGGCCCTTTTCTCACTTGGTCGAATGGAAGAGATGGAATCAACAGGACTCTTAAACGCCTAGATAGAGCTCTCGCGAGTGCTTCGTGGAGAATCAAGTATGCTGAGGCAGTTGTGAGAAACCTTCCTAGAACTACTTCTGATCACTCTCCCATCCTCGTCAACATTGCAGGTATGCCTCTATCCCAACCTGCTAAACCTTTCCGTGTTGAGTCTGCGTGGTATAGTCACCCTGAGTTCAGAGATCTCGTTAACTTTAACTGGTCCACTTCCACCAGCTTCCTTGATGCCTCTTGTAGATTCAAAGAAGCTGCTACGAGGTGGAATAAAAACATTTTTGGAAATATTTTTTATAGAAAAAAACTTCTGATTGCCCGTCTTGAGGGTATTCAAAAAGCTCTTTCCTCTTACTACTCTGCTAATCTTATCACTCTTGAATCCAAACTTAGAAAAGAGTACTTAAATACCCTTCACCAAGAAGAACAACTTTGGTTTCAAAAATCTAGATCTAACTGGATTACTCAGGGAGACCGTAACACTAAATTCTTCCATGTTAGCACTCTGGTTCGTAGAAGAAGGAATTTTGTTTACTGTCTTAAAATTGGATCTGAGTGGTGCTGGGAGGATCAGACTATTCGAAATCATGTTCAGTCTCACTTTAAAAACCTCCTCTCCATGGACAACAATAATCTTACTCTCAATAGACCCTGGCAAAGCAATATCTTTCTCTCTGAATCCCAGTGTCACACCCTTGACAGACCTTTTACTGACTCTGAAATTTTCCATGCCATAAACCAAATGAACCCCTCTAAAGCCCCTGGCCCGGATGGTCTTCAAGCTGGTTTCTATCAAAAGTTTTGGGACATCCTCAGCCCCCACCTCTGTCCCTTCCTCCGTTCTTGTTATTCCAACAGAACCTTCCCGTCTTATCTCAATAAAGTCCTCATCTCCCTCATTCCAAAATGCTCCCCTCCGGTCAAAGTCACTGACTTTCGGCCCATCAGCCTTTGTAACGTCAGTTACAAAATCCTAACTAAAATTCTTGTCAATAGACTCCGTCCCCTCCTTGATCATTTGGTTGGCCCGTTTCAATCCAGCTTCTTACCTGGGAGAAAAACTTCCGACAATGTTATTATAATGCAGGAGATCATTCACCAACTCAAAAATAATAAAAGCAAACATGGGGGTATGATTCTCAAAATTGACTTGGAAAAAGCTTATGACATGATTAGTTGGGATTTTCTCCGCGAAACTCTTATTGCTTTCCATTTCCCCAACTCCTGGATTGATCTTATTCTTAATCTCATCAGTGGCACTCAAACTTCTATTCTTTGGAATGGATCTCAACTTCAAAATTTTGTGCCCACTAGAGGTCTTCGTCAAGGGGACCCCCTCTCTCCCTATCTTTTTGTCCTCTGCATGGAAAGACTTTCCCAACTCATCCTCAAAAGCATGAAGAATAAGACCTGGAGAGGTCTTAAAGCCTCTAGAAAGGGTCCTGCTATCTCTCATCTTTTTTATGCTGATGACCTTGTCCTGTTCTCCAAAGTTGGGGAAGAGGACTGTGATAACATTACCAATATCTTGGATAATTTTTGTAACTCCTCTGGCCAAAAAATTAACTTTGAAAAGTCCAAAATTTTCTTCTCGAAAAACACCCCCTCTGGTCTTGCTCAGGCTATTAGCAGGAAGCTGAATATTCCCCTATCCCCCAATCTTGGCACCTATCTTGGTATACCTTTAGTTCATGATCGCTTCTCCAAGATTCACTGCAAGCACATCCTTGATAAAATTCATTCCAAGTTAAGTGGGTGGAATTCCAAGACCCTTTCGATGGCTGGCAGACTCACTCTTATCAAATCTGTTTCCTCTGCCATTCCCTCTCATGTCATGCAATTGTGTGCTCTCCCTATAAATGTCTGTGATAAACTTGACAAAATTAATAGGGACTTCCTATGGGGTGACACCCAAGACACCAAAAAAAATCATATGGTTAATTGGAATACTATTTGTCATAGCAAAAAAGATGGGGGGCTGGGTATCAATAAATCTAGACTGCAAAATCTTTCTCTCCTCTCTAAATTGGGTTGGGAGATCATTCTTGAACCCAAATTTTTGTGGGCCAAAGTGCTAAAAAATAAATATTGTCTTGATGTCAAACCCAAAGACTGGTCCAAAAATCACACTTCCTCTTTCATTTGGAAAAGCATATTCCAAACTAAAGACATCTTGGCTAAAAATCTTAAATGGAAAGTGGGAAATGGTGCTAATATTGATATTTGGGATGACTGGTGGTGCACTAATCAGTGCATCCCTAAACCTGCCACCCCCTCCCCCCTCCCTTCTAAAGTCAGTGAGCTCATTGTGGAGAAAAATTGGGACCTTGAAAGGATTAATAATGTTTTACCTGTGGACATCTCGAATTCCATCAAATGTATTTACCTGCCACAACACTCTAGAAGCTCTGATACCCCCATTTGGTCCCTTAATTCGAATGGGAGATTTTCTGTGAAAAGTGCTTATGACTACATTTATGAGGAAATCTCCTCCCACCCTGTTCATAACTTCAAATGGCTTTGGGGAATAAAAATTCCTCACAAAATCATTATTTTCATGTGGACTATGCTTCATGATCGTATACCCTCCAATCAACTTAGACATCAAAGGCATATGTGTGACTCGAACATATGTGAAAGGTGTAACAGTGGTATCGAATCTACAAATCACATCATCAGAAGTTGTTCCAAGGCCAAATGTATTTGGGATTTATTTCGGCAGGACTATGAATGGATTTCGGAGTATAACACCCCCTGCAAGATTGGATTAAGTCCAATCTAAGAAACAATGCCATGATTCTGGAAAATCCTTGGTTTATTTTATTCAGTACCATTGCGTGGTTCATTTGGAAGGTCAGGAAAAAGGAAGTCATTCAAAAAGTCCATAGTAATGCCTATGGCATTACCTGCCAGATTATCCACTTTGCAAGGGAAGTTTTCTTTGCCTTTTTGTCAAATTCCCCTCCCAAGATAAAAAATATCAGACTTATTTCGTGGTCCCCTCCCCCTACAGGCACAATCAAAGCCAACACAGATGGAAGTGTCAAACATGGTGGCCGCAAGTGTGGTTTTGGAGTTATCATGCGCTTTGGAAGTAGAGGAGATTGGATAGGAGGCTACTATGGAAAACTCAACCCATGTAGAAGTCTGGAAGCTGAACTACATGCCATCCTTGTTGGCCTTGAAGTCTTGAAAGGCATGGGGTATGCTAACGTAGCCTTTGAAACTGATTCCCTGGCAGCAGTCAAGCTCCTTGAAGGACCAGCAGACGAAAATCACCCCCATGCGGCTCTGATGGGGGACATAAAAGCCCTCCTTAGCGCAGCCAAATGCTTCATCCAACATACTCTTCGTGAAGGAAACTTTTGCGCCGACTACCTCGCCAACTTGGGAGCGGACCAAGACCTCCCCTTTGTTCGGATGGACGCTCCCAACGATGAACTCAAGGAACTCATGATGGCTGATTTCATGAGAGCCAACCACTGCTAGGACTTAGTTTTTTATTTTTCTTTCTTCCTCTCGTCTCTGTTTTCATTTCCGTTTTGTACCAAAAAAAAAATAAAAAAATCAACAAACCAACTTATTATTCCATGCCACATTAATAATCTCTACCCCACTATTCATACTCACAACAACAGTTTAATACTCCATCCGTCGCAGAGTAAAAGTCTTATTTTCCTTTTTAGTCTGTCCCAAAGTAAGAGTCCTATTCCTAAAATGGCAAAATTTGAATAGTGTCTTTTATACATATGCCATTATAAAGTTGATATTGTTAGTATTAATGCCTTTGAAATTGGGGACGCCTAATTTAGTGGATTAATTAACAAGTTCGTAATTCCGAAACAGAAGGAGTAAGCAATAAAGAAAAGAAATTAAACTTCATGCGGCCACTTTATGTGGCCACTTCAAAAACAGAAGTCTGCAAGAAATAACGCCAAAGGAGCGTACGGACGTCGGGCTTGCCAATGACTGAAGTGGGCCACGCCAGTTGGTGTTTGTTTTGTTTGGTTTGACTTGGCCTAGTCAATTAGGATTAAGGAATCCTTGTTAAACATAATTAATTAGGATTTAGGACTTCTTGGTTGACCGAATTTAGTAGGGATTTAGAGGATATGTTTTATATACTCCCTCTATCCCAAATTAATTCAGT
Organism: Campanula takesimana; assembly: GCA_026119855.1. Classification (NCBI taxonomy): domain Eukaryota; kingdom Viridiplantae; phylum Streptophyta; class Magnoliopsida; order Asterales; family Campanulaceae; genus Campanula; species Campanula takesimana. The sequence continues at coordinate 47,832 of JAOWBW010000097.1, read as the reverse complement.
TTAGAAGTTTGCTCAGTTTTACACAGAATAGAGAGATCAATAATTCTAGATCTAGGGTTTGCACAGTCAGGAATTTTGTGATCAAAATTCGTGCAAAGTAGATTAGTGTGATCTTGTGTAATTGTTTCTCCAGTGATAATAATATTCTCTCACCTCCCCGTGCCAAGTTGGTGAACCACGTAAATCTGTGTTCTTGTGATTGCTTTCTTTTCGCATCAAGTCTTGTTCAATTGCTCTAACAGATATATTTACAGAAAAACCTCTCCTTGTGTGTCTTGGCCTATAGGAGTAGAATGTAATTTTACTTTCTCTCCTGATTTCTACCCACTTGCAATTGTTTATTCATCTTTAAGCACTTTTCTTAATAAGCGTGAGATTTAGGGGTAGGACTCTTACTCTGGGACGGATGGAGTATTATATACTCCCTCCGTCTCATAACTATGTGCACAAAATATGTTTTACACGAGAATTAAGGGATAAATAGTAGTGGGTAGTTGTTGTGAGTGTGAAAAGTGAAGTAGGAGAGAGAAAGTGGGGTAGGGAATTGTAGGTTGATTGGTGTTGTGAGTATAAAAGTAAAGTAAGAGAGAATGAGTGAGATGAATAATAAAGATTCTTTGTCATTTTAAAAAAGTGTGACTTACCAATGGGACACCCAAAATGACAATTTATGCACATAGTTATGAGACGCATGGAGTATATCTTTAATTTCCGTGCACCTACGATTATTTTGCAATTTGAAGTGTGACAGAGAGTATTAATCTTATACTCCCTCCGTCTCATTTCAAATTAAAAAAAAAAAAAACGTTATTGCACGAGATTTAAGGAAAAATGGAAAAAGTGATGTGTTTTGAATGTAGATACTTGGGTAGGAGAGAGAAGGTAGGGAGGGAATAGCATGTGGATAAGTACTTAGTAGATGTGAGTAGGGTTAATGACAATTTAGACCCTAAAGTGATATACTACCCTTCCAAACAAACCCTGATGTTTTTTCTTTCGTCAGATCAGACCTTGATGTGAAAAATACTCGCTAAATAGGACATTTTTTTTATGTAATTCGTTAAAAACTCAGTTAAAAAGCATGTACCATGCAATCGACTAACAAAATTGGTTAGTTTGAAACTGAAATTTCTTTCAAGGAGCTTAATGAAAATCCAAACTTAATAAGGCTGAAAATCAAAATAATTATCAAATACTAATAAATAAAAAATAAAGTTATTTTCAAAATATTAAAAAAATCAAATAATTAAATTTTAAAACAAGATAAAGTAATTATCACTATTTACAAGAAAAACTAAAGAACGGTACTAATATTTTTTTAATTTACCATTTGTTTTAATTTTATTTTACCAAGTTTTATGAATGAATTAATTTACTTATTGTTAGTTAACTTGAAATTGATAGTGTATTTAAGGAGGTATAATAAAATTGTATTTCTAATATTATATTTAATTTAGTAAATAAAAACTTTTTAAATCAAATTTCATCCTTTTGCAAAAGAAAAAAAAAAAAAAAAAAAAAAAACCCTTCCAAGTCGTCTTCTTCATATCCTACTCCTCCATAACCAACCCACTGCCACCACCACCCTTACCACCACCACTGCAGTCCCCCACCATTGTATCCTCCCCATCATCTACATCCTCTACCACCGGCTCCACAGAATTCTCATTCCCTTTCCACACCCAAGCGCCCCCACCATACCCGACGACAGTGTCGTCGTCGGATAAAACAAATCTCCGTGCGATTTTCTTATCTTCAACAACTCCAAATCAGAAATCGGTGTAAAGAAACTTAATGGTGGGAATAGGGCAGTCGTTGTCGTCGAAATTGACCGGAATCCCCCATTTAACTTCTCCGTCACCACGATCTTCTTTTCGTTGTTTTGCCTCTTCCATTAAAATGGTTGTCTCCGTCGACGAGAATGGTGTTGGTAATGATGATGTATCGCTTTCTTCTTCGCGGTGAGAAGATGATCCTAACATAGCAAAAAGTGTGCTTTGGTGGAACCCTAGATCAAAGAGAGGGAAAGATTTATGGGTATTGTATGTTGAAGACTTGAAGGGTGAAGAAAAATGGGTTTTTCTTCAAAGGGCGGATCAATTGGGGCCTCGTCATTTAAAGGGGAAGAAGGGAGTTGTTTTTATTTCTACCCCCTCATTTTCAAAATCTTACATATAACCCCTTAAAAGAAATATCAACTTCAAACAACCCAATTATGTTATGTACCAAGCACATGCTTTTTAACTGAGTTTTTAACAAATTCCGTAAAAAAGGTCTTGATTGGCGACTATTTTTCACACCAATGTCTGATCTGGCGAAAAAAAAAAACATTCGTGTTCGTTTGGAAGGGTGGTATATCACTTTAGGGTCCAAATTGTCACTAACCCATGTGAGTATGATAAGTAGGTCCCACTAATTAAAAATTATTTAAAATTTTATATTTTTAAATTTTTGTAATTTCTAATGGGACACCTGAAATCAATTTCAACTCGTGTGCTACTATTCACACCTGCAAAATTGTTGAATGTACCGCAATACCAATTCTTACAAAAATGTTATCAAGCAAAATGTCTTTGCTAACCTTCCTATATCATACACCCGTGATTGGTTTTCCTCTTCATTTTACTTACATATTCACTAAATACACCCGTACAATGAACTCTCTCATCTATCTACCCGTTAAATTTTCACCTTCCAAATTTTGTTACCCCAATTTTGTTACCTTAATTTCTTTACTTTTAGTAAAAAAAAAAAAAAGTGAAAATATCTCCATCTCTACCATCTCTTGAAAAAATCCTTGCGAAATTCAATCACAATACATTGTGTATAAAGATTAAAAGTCATGGAAATGGCACTCCATTTATGACCCGAAGTAACTTTTTTTCACCTAATTTCTTTTACTTTTATTATTTTTTCAATCGAAGTAAAAATACCTCTTCTTTACTATTCGGTTGGTACCTGCCGAACAAATTGAACATGTTCAGGAACTGTCGACCGAACATTAGGAACATGTTCGGTCAAAGGTTACCGAACATTTGGATAAAGTTTGACCGACATCGACCGAACATTAATGTTTTGCTCCAACGATGGTGGCCGAACGTGTAGCGATTGTGGCCGAACGTGTCTCCATTATTCTCTTACCTCTGGCCGAACAACACTAATATGTTCAGCCGACCAAGCCGAACAACACAATCAGGAATTTAAGATTTTCTTACAAAAAGTTGAAATATAGCGTAACGAAAAAACCATTTTGATGCATAATAATGTTAAAGTATATTAAGAAACATACATAACTATATTACTGGGAGAAATTGAAGAGGAACGAGAGTCCTAGGTTGAAATGGGTTTGGTGGGTTTTAGAGGAACATTGTGTGGTTTGTTTATAAGGGATTTGAGTATGAGTAGTGTGGTGTGGCCGTGTGGGTGTGTGGGTGTATTTTGTTAATTTAAATATGTGTATATTAAGGGTTCTGTTGGGTATGCTTACTTCTTAACCCTCCTATTCTTGTTAGAATTGATTGATACCATCACCTATTAATATTTTATGGACTTTAGGACCCTATGTAAGAATTTTTATAACTTCAATTTTTAGCTTAGTCCATTTTATAGTATAGGCTTAGAACACAGGACTTGAAGCGAAAAGGAATGAAGATCCAAGTGTCAGTGGTTACTGCGCAGGACTTCGCTACGCAAGACACCACTGCGCAGGAATATCCTGCGCAGCACTCTTCCTCAGTTCAATTCATTCAGATCACCTAACTTGGAAAACGCTTTGAAGATGTACGCTTTTAAGAGTGTTAAGGTGTGCAGAAACGACAAAAGAAGCACACTTAGCAGATCCAACGGTGGATACGCGCTCAAGAGATATATTTCAAATGAAGACAGCTGTCAACCTTCTAGAAGAAGCTTTTTGAATTTGGTCTTCATGCTCAGTCTCCAACGGCTCTTTATACCTGCGCACCAATCATATTGTGCCAGGTCATCAACTTTGATTAGAGCCCCAACGGCTATAAAGGACACCTGCGCACCAATCATATCGTGCCAGCTCATCGTCCTTGCTCAGAGCTCCAACGGCTATATTCAAGCTCTCAGCTATAAATAGCCAGCTCATCTTCATTTCCAAGTTGCTAGAGTTTGTGCTTTATAATATCCTTGAAGTTCTGAAGATTGCTGCTTACTATTCACAGATTCAAGATCAACCTTCAAACCTTCATACCTTCAATCTCCTGCCCAGATCCTAAGCCTTAAATCACCAGAATTCTTCGTGCTCTTCATCTCATAGATTCATAGAGCCCAGAATTTCTGAACACACACACACACCTCTTGAAGCTTTGATCATTTAGATCTTTCTTCTTGAGATACACCGGTTTAGTCTAGGATTTGTTCTTCATAGATTATAGATCTTTGAGATGGTTGTGTTTCATTGTTGTATCTTGTAACTCTCTCATATAATAAGATCTCCTTTAGAAAATCCAAGACTAACCATCTTGGTAGATGACGTAGATCTTTCATTGATCGAACCTCTCCAAATAGCTTGTTCTTTAATCTCGCTATTTACTTTCTGCTAATCATTTCTGAATTACTGCTTTGTTTGATCTTATTAGATTGCTACTATTGCTACTGTGTTTGTTATTGCTTATTGCCTTAGAACATTTTATCCAACTCTTTAAGCCAAAACTTAGCACGTGCGTTTTTATCCTTGCGCAGCTTTTTACTGCGCAGGTGCTGCTTAAACTTCCGCTGTGCATTTCACACTCTCACTGCGTGCTATACTTAGCTTATTTGAGAACTGTGCGCATAAGCCATCGATTTGCAAAAGGGTTCGAAAAGAATTTTAAAACGCTATTCACCCCCCCCCCTCTAGCATTTTTCATACCCTTGTTGCCCCTTTGGGACCAACAAGTGGTATCAGAGCAAACACCTTCATAAAACTTGTTTTGTTTTTCAAGCTTAACAGCTTGGGTGCCGATTCAAGATGGCTTCAAAATCTTGGGCAATGGCTAACTATTCACATGTCCCAGTGCTGAATGAAGATCACTTCGAAATCTGGAAGCACTGCATGCTCACTCATTTTTCTTCTATCGACGAGATCCTCCACGACATCGTTCTTGAAGGACCTTACATTCTAATGAAGGCCAATCCAGATGCTGCTACCAACAAGGATAATCCTACAATCAAGAAGGCCAAAGGGGAATGGACTGATGAAGAAAAGAAATGGGTTGGCTATGATGGAAGAGCAAGGAACATCATTCTTAGCACTCTAGACCTCTCCACGCACAATCAAATTGTGAGCGGTGGAACTGCAAAGGAACTATGGGATGCTATTGAAGGATATCTGAATGGAGACAAAGTAAGCAAGGAAAACAAAAGATTTGTGGTGCAAAGAAAATTCAACTGCTTCATGAGAAAAGATGGTGAAACCTTGAGACAAACATATGATCGCTTCTGTGCTGTTGTAAACTCTTGTAAATCTCTTGGAACTGCTTTCACTAATAAAGAAGTCAATTCTCAATTCTTAGATGCGCTAGGTTCCAGATATATGCACAAAGCTAGTCATCTAGAAGATTCTGGATTTCTAGATACTTGGCCTCTGCGTAGCTTATACGCTAACTTAAAAGTGTATGAGCTAAAGCTTGATCGAATCGACGAAACTGAAGGCAAAGGAAAGCTTGTTTCCTATGTTGCGCAAAAGGAACCTGCGCCTGCTCAATCCTCAGACAAAGTCTCTACTTCCTCCCTACTTGAAATGGATGATGATGATTTCGCCATGTTCGTTAAGCGATTTCAAAAATTCAGGAAATTCTCTAAACCTGGATCATCGAGCAAACCACCTGCTAAATTCTCTCGTGGCAGAGACTCAAAGAATGATGAAGAGTTAGTCTGCTACAACTGCAGAAAGCCCGGTCATTTTGCCTCAAAATGTCCCACTCCAAAATATGAGTACATGAAGAGGAATAATGCGCAGAGATCATCAAGGCAGCGCGGAATGATTGCTGAAGAAGACTGCGCAGAAAAGGAACTGAAGACTTGGATAGAGACTGACACTGAAGACAGTGATGATGATGACTCTGAGGATGGACTGCTCTGCTTAATGGCCAATGATGATGCTGATAGCGATTCAGACAATGATCAAGATGCGGACACAAAGGCCGCGCCAAGGACAAAGAAGAAAGGTCCCACTATCACAGAACTGGTGGAAATGGGACATCTGACTCCAAGCAGACAGAATGGCAAGTACTTGTTTGCCAGAGCAGACCTATCAAAGAAATTTGTAGCTGCGCCTTCACGCAAAGAATCTCTTGAAATTCCTGCTGAAATTGTAATAGAAAAGAATGACTCTGCTACTGAGCGCGAGTCTATCTTTCAACAAGCTGAAAAGGTAATCAAGAAATTCAATTCTATGAAAGAAGCAGTGGACTTATCAATTGCAGAAATTTCACAGCTTAAGACGGAGAAAACTCTTTTAAAATCTGAGATCACCCTCCTTAAGGAGCAGATTAAGAGCATGACTCCTCTTACTGAAAAGAACCATTTCTTGACAGATCAAAATGCGTTATTAAAAGTAAGAAACGAAGAATTGGCTGCTCAAGTAGCTGATCTCACAAAGATCACTGATGAGTGGACCAAATCCCGTGTCACTATGGATCAAATTCTAGAATCCCAAAAAGCCAGTGGAGATAAGGAAGGCTTGGGGTTCTCAACTAGTGACAACTTTAAATGCGCCGTTTGCTCTGAAAGAGAAAAGGATTTTACACCACAGCAAACTATTGAAATTCCTAAAGCAAAGCATTCTGCTTCAGTGGGTAAAGGACACGAGAAAGTCCAGAGACAAAATTTCCATTATGTCTACCCAAAGAAGCAAACTGGAAAAGCCAAGGGTAAGGCTAAAGTTGAACCTGCGCATGACAACTCATATTCTGACTATGGTTGTGCTTCAACTTCAAATGTCAAAACTGCGCAAAAGGGTCATGCGCATGAAAGCCATGCGCCCCAACGCCAGATGCGCATTATTAAGAAAAGCGCACCCAAACCTCAGAAAATGATATTTGTCAAAGCAAGTTCATCTGCTCCAGTAAGGAATGCTGCGCCAAAGAAGAGTAAAGAGTTTGTAAAAACCCAATCTATAAGTGGCTTTCATCATTGTGTTGTGTGTGATGGTTTAGGTCACAAGGCTGCAGAATGCCTTTTGCGATTTGCTCCTAATGCCAAGGGACGTAAAAATCCTAAGGTCAGACAGGAGTGGGTTGTCAAAAGTTGCTAACTCTAGGACCCAAGAATAAAGGGGACCTGCGTTCTTAATGTCTATCTTTCAGGTCTCCTGCTTCACTGCGCACTCTTCACAAGCTAAAGCGCATATATGGTACCTCGACAGTGGATGTTCTAGACACATGACTGGAGATGCTACCGCTCTTGAAGATGTGCATGAAGGAAGAGGTCCCTCTGTAACTTTTGGAGATAACAACAAAGGGCATGTAGTTGGATATGAAAGAATCAGAAAAGATAAAGTATGCATTGAGAAAGTTGCGCTCGTTGAAGGTCTCAAGCACAACCTGCTCTCCATATCACAATTCTGCGATAAAGGTTTGGAATGCCACTTCACTGCAACGCACTGCTACATCAAAGATGGCATATCCGAACTAACTTTGCTCACAGGGACTCGTAAGACTAATGTTTACATTATTGATCTTACTTCTATAGATTCTATCACTAATCTCTGTTTTGTAGCAAAGAATGTAAGTGAAAGCAGCTGGCTATGGCATAAGCGCTTATGTCATTTGAACTTCAAGTATTTGGCTAAGCTAGGAAGGGAAAATCTTGTTAAAGGACTTCCCAAAGTAGCTGACCACCATGACAGAAAATGCGCAGCATGCCAACTCGGTAAACAACCTAAGCAGTCTTTCTCCAGCAAGATTGTCTCCTCAACTTCCAAATGTTTACAACTGCTTCACATGGACTTGTTTGGACCGGTCACCACTGCGAGCATTGGAGGAAACAAATATACTTTAGTCGTGGTGGATGACTACTCAAGATACACATGGGTCTAAATGATGATATCCAAAGATGACTGCTATGGTATCTTGACTGCGCTATTTCGAAAGCTCCAAACTCAAAAAGAAGACGACATCGTGAGTGTTAGATCAGACAATGGAACTGAATACAAGAATAACGGTGTTGTTCAATACTGCGATGACCATGGAATTGATCACAATTTCTCTGCTGCTGGAGTTCTTCAACAAAATGGCGTTGTGGAAAGAAAGAATCGCACGTTGATTGAGGCTGGAAAAACAATGATAGCAGAAGCTAAGCTTCCAAAGTATTTCTGGGGAGAAGCCGTCAACACTGCTTGCTTTACTCAGAATAGATCCCTCATCAACAAAGCCTACAACAAGACTCCATATGAGCTATGGAGAGGAAGAGCGCCCAACATTGCTTTCTTCAAAAAATTTGGCTGCAAATGCTATATCCTCTACAATGGCAAAGATCATAGAGGTAAATTCGACGCCAAAGCAGATGAAGGTATTTTCGTTGGGTATGCCAAACATTCTAAAGTTTTTCGTGTTTTTAATAGAACTACTCTAGTAATTGTAGAATCTGTACATGTTACTTTTGATGAGCATTCTCTCCTTGAGCCACATTTGGCTCCAAATGATTCTGATAATTCTGCTGAGAATGTTGAGACAGGTACGCAGCCTCAAACTGTACCTGCGCAGAATGTTAATCAAGAAGATCAAAACCAGAATCAAGCAAGTCCATCACATGCGCATACACCCGATGCTGCGCCAGAAGTGACGACTCCTGATGCGCAAACTCCTCCTCCTGCGCATGATGTTTCTCCACTTCAGCAAATCACTTTTGATGATCTTGATGCTGGAACAAATGAAGTACCCATTGAAGATCTTCGTATTCCTACTACTCAACCTAACTTACCTCCTGAGGTTCGTGAAGTTAGAGATCATCCAACTTCAAATATCATTGGTGATCTCAATGTAGGGGTTCGTACTAGGAGAGCATCAAATTTTGATGATGAATATCACTCCTTTATCTCTCAAATCGAACCAAAGAAGATTGACGAAGCGCTCCAAGATTCAAGTTGGGTTACTGCTATGCAAGAAGAGCTTAACCAATTTGAGCGCTGCAAGGTTTGGACCTTAGTACCCAGACCTCATGACCAAGGAGTTATTGGTACAAAATGGGTATTCAGAAACAAGATGGATGAGAATGGAAGCATCACAAGAAACAAAGCATGGTTGGTTGCGCAAGGCTATAGGCAAGAGGAAGGAATCGAATACGATGAAACATTTGCGCCTGTAGCAAGACTTGAAGCTATAAGAATTTTCTTAGCTTATGCCTCTCACAAGAAATTCAAGCTTTATCAAATGGATGTGAAGAGCGCATTTCTCAACGGTGAACTCCAAGAGACGGTTTACGTAGCACAACCACCTGGATTTGAAGATAGCAGATTTCCAAATCATGTTTTCAAGCTTCAAAAAGCTTTGTATGGACTTAAACAAGCTCCAAGAGCATGGTACGATACGCTATCCAAATTCCTACTAGAGAAAGGCTTCAAGCGCGGTAAAATCGATACAACTCTTTTTATTGCTAAGTATAATGATCATTCTTTACTTGTTCAAATTTATGTCGATGATATTATATTTGGTTCTACTAATAAGTTACTTTGTAAGCGCTTTGAGAAGCTCATGAAAAGCAAGTTTGAAATGAGCATGATGGGAGAACTCACATTCTTCCTCGGGCTTCAAATCAAGCAATTGAATGATGGTATCTTCATAAATCAAGCCAAGTACACAAAGGACTTAATCAAGAAATTTGGACTTGAGAATGCTAAAGCATACGACACTCCAATGGCCACAGGCAACAAACTTGACAAAGACTTGAAAGGTAAGAAAGTTGATCAAACTTTATATCGAGGTATGATTGGCTCTCTCCTTTATCTTACTGCAAGTAGGCCAGATATTATGTTTAGTGTTTGTGTCTGTGTGCGCTATCAAGCGGACCCTAGAGAAGCGCACTTAACTGCTGTTAAACGCATTATTCGTTATCTTTCTGGAACTGTTAACCTTGGACTTTGGTACACCAAAGATTCGAATTTCGATTTGCTAGGTTATTCAGACGCAGACTACGCAGCATGCACTATTGACAGGAAGAGCACAAGTGGAACTTGTCATTTCCTTGGGAATTGACTTGTTGCATGGGCAAGCAAGAAGCAAGCTGCGGTGTCCATCTCCACTACAGAAGCTGAATACATTGCTGCTGGAAGCTGCTGCTGCCAAATCTTATGGATGAAGCAACAATTGGTGGACTATGGAATTCATGAAGCAAACTGTCCAATACTCTGCGATAATATGTCCACCATAGCTGTCTCCAACAATCCTGTCATGCATTCAAAGACAAAGGACATCGACATCAAATATCACTTTCTCAAGGACCACGTGGAAAAAGGAAACATTCATTTAGAGCACGTGGGCACAGATAATCAAATTGCTGATATCCTTACAAAAGCTCTTGACGCAAAAAGATTTGTATTCCTGAGAGGAGAAATGGGTATGCTTGAACTTAGCTAACCTGTCCATATGATTTGTTAATACTAATAATCTTGTGTTTACTTGATAAGATATTCATCATAGGTCAAGATTCATGCTTCTGCGCAACCCCTGCGCAGTACTTCATTTGCGCATACCACTAATGTTAATCTATTTTAAGAATTGATTGCGCTATTTACAGCTCTGCGCATGATTTTAACATGCGCACACTTCGTGGATCGCAGGTAAGTCTTCTATTTATTAGAAATTGCACTTAGGTCCCTGACTGAAAAGTCAACGCTTAGTTCACAAGGGTACTTGTGTAATTAAAATTTTCCCTCGCCTTATTTTTGAAATTTCTTGGGAAATTATGCTCTTGCCCCTGCGCATGTCCCATTATCATTAAATGCAAACGGCCATTAATGATAGCGCCTGTTAGAATTCCTGATCAACATTTATGAGGGAGTTGATATGACTGTGACCTGCCTAGACCTACTCACTCACTCGCGCGTCAGGTCTGCGCACACGCGTTCCCTATTCGGCCACGTCGCTTTGCTATCGTGCGCCTCTGCGTTTTTCACCAAATTCGCCGTCTTTTACCAAACCGCCTCGCTGACGTCATGCGCCATTTCCCTTTTTAGTATAAATCCTTTTTGACTCTTTCTTTTTCTCTCTTTCCTGCTCTCTCTCTCTCTCTCTTTCACAAATTCATCCTCTTCCTCTCCTCTACAACCTACCCTCCATTTCCCAATCATTTCCTTTTCTTCTCTCCTTGACTTTTCTCTTAATCTCTGCAAAACTCTTCTCTCTCTTCCCTTTTCAAAAACCCTAGTTTCTTTTAAAATGGCTCCCCGAAAATCGAAAGTTAAAGTAGTTGGTGAAGTCCATGAACCTGTTGAAGAGGTTCCTCCTCAAGAAGCTAAATCTATTGACGACATGGTAACAATTTCTGGACCTTGAACTCATTTTCTGTTTATCCGCCATTGTTATGTCTCGAGCTCTTAAAAACTCCCTTTTTCGATTTTGCTCTTATCTATTAATCATTTTTAAAATCGTCTGTTGTTCTGCGTTCGTCTCTCTCTGATCTACCTTTGTATGTACTTTATTTCACGATCAGTACTGTTTTCATATGTTTTCTGCAAATTTTTTCGTTCGAAAACCTCCTAGGCAGACGAACGGTTATTCTTGATTTCTGGGCTAAATGTTTTGTTTTTGGAAATCTTGTTTTCTTAGTTGTTTTTCGTCTCTGAAATGCGGTTATTTTGATATGTTTTTTGTCCTTTTTGGTCAAACTTTGATTTTTAGTGTTCTTGATGTTCTTCGTGTTCATATTTTTTATTATTCCGTGTTCATCAAGTTCTTATTTTTTTTTTTGATTTGGGTCGCCTTATATCTCTGAGTGTTTGCGTTTTTGCGCATATCTTTTTCATTTGTTTCTTATGGAGATGCTGCGCATACGTGTATCTGCGCATGCGCTTCGCTCCATGCGCAGTTCTTGTCTAAACTATTTATTATTTTGCGCAGAATTCTTTCTACTTCCTACAAGGCTGGGAACTGGATCTTGCTGCGCTACACAAAGATGCTGTCGGACGCGGGATTGTTCATCTTATGGATTCTTCCGGCATCTTACCTCTCTTTACACTGGCTCAGGACTTTTATGTCCCCTCTCTTGTAGACGAGTTCTTTGAGAACGCAGAGAGAGTCACCATGACACACAAGCAGACTCGAGAAAAGATTGATGTTATCCGCTCAGTCGTTCGGAATTATTCAGTGCGCATTGTTCCTGCGTCACTTAAAAAGCTTTGCGGATTTAAAGTTGATGATGCGCCAGAAGCCTATTCTGAAGCTAAACAAAACAAGCTTGCGCAAAAACTGGTTGGGGAACCTTCTCTGGTTAAGAAGTGGAGCGTTCATGATCGCAAGGAGTTTGGTGAGGTGATGTATCACCTTTGCACCATTATTGGCGACTCCGTAAACTGCAAAAATGGAAATAAGGGCAAGTTCATTTCCAAGCAGTGGGCTTATTGTGCTGCGGTCTATAATGGCGATGCTCTAGACTGGTCCTCTGTTCTTTTTGACGAGCTATGGGACGCATCGGAGAGCTATGACAAGCGCATGGACAAGAAAGTAGCCAAGTACAGAACTCACTGTAGGCTCTTATCCAAATTTCTGATGAATGTCTCTGAGCTGCGCACCTTCGTGCAAAAGCGTCCTGATCTCAAAGTCCCCTGCACCAAGACCTATTCCATCTCTCACCTCTACTCTCTGCAAAATGAAATTGGTCGCAGTGATTATCGCAAGATTTGGAACAAGGACACCAGCCCAGACAAAGAAGATTGGGTTGATAGTGATGATGATGAAGCCCCTCAACCCAAAGCAAAGAACACTGCCGCGCAGCCTTCGAAGGCCACTGCGCCTACTGAACCTGAAACTGCTGCTGCGCAGGCAAAGCGCAAAGGCAAAGGTATTGCAGAACCTACGCCAGAAAAGGTGAAGGAAATCCCAAATGTCAGATCAACTGCTGGCATTAAAATTGGATCTGATTTACCGCCACCTGCTCCCAAACCTTCAAAGAAGCGCAAAGATCCTCCTGCGCCTGCTCCCTCTCCTGCCAAAACCAAGAAAGAGCCTGCATTTACCAGACTTCCTCCTGCAGCTGCTTTGGTTGAAGAAGACAGCGAGTCTCGAATGGATGAGACTGCTGCTGATGCTGCGAATGATACAGCGCAGGGGGAGCAAGATCCAAAGGCTGCTGACGCCCCTCCTGCTCAGGGTACAGGAGATAGTGATGATTGGATGGATGAAGCTTTTCCCATCTCCGGTACGCCTGCAAAGACCGCTGCTGCTGCACCTGCCAAGGATCCTCCTCGAACTCCGCGCAAGAAACAGGTTGTGCGCAGCACTGCGAAAGGACAGCCAAAAGCTGCGACTCCTCCTTGTCCTGAACCATCATCAAGTGCCTTCCAACGCCTCAATATTCCGATTGGAAATACTCAACCTGGCACCTCTGTCCTTCATGATGATTTGGACTTGGAAGATGAGGATGCGGATGAGGTTACCAAGTCTGCGCAGGGCGATGATGCTGCGCAGCAAGCTCCTGTTAATCCTCCTGAAGGTGAAAAGGAAGGAGATGTGCGCACAACTGATACAGATAGCAGCAACACGCACTCATCTCCGCATAGGTCTCCTGCTGCTGATCCTATTCATCTCTCTCCCAAACAACCTTCTCCAACGCACTCTCCTCCAAAAGTCTCTCCTCCTCTAGCTCAAGCTATTCCTTCCGTTCCTACAGTATCTACTTCCTCTCTATCTTCCTCCGCTGATCTACGCTAAATTCTCCAGGCTCTCAATACTATTCAAGTCAACCAGGTTGCTGCGCAGTCCCAAATGACTCAGCTTATTACTGCGCAGACAGCTATCCAAGAGCAACTTGATGCGCAACATTTAGAAATTGCTGCCATTAAGGGGGAGAATATATCAAAGGCAAGTACCTCCGCCGGCCCCTCTGCGCAACGCGTTCCTGATGCATTAGACCAAATGGTCCTGGACTCATTGAAGTCAATAGCTGGGATGCTTGAAAACGTCTGCACCTATACCGCTATCAATGATGGGTTTATAGGACTGCTTAAGCGTCTGCGCAAGAGCTTAGCCGATGGGTTGCATGAAGGATTTGCTGGGATGGAAGCGATGATGTTGGAGAGATTGGAACAAGGTCCCGGTCCTGCGCATGCCAAAACGCTTAATATGGAAAGTGTCAGGGAGTGCATAATTCAAGCGATGACTGATTTCGCTGATGGGTTCAACGCTAGGATGGATCAAGCCATGTTCGATATTCAAGCCAGCGTGAACACTCAGCGCCTCCACACTGACCAAAGACTCGAAGCAATGCAGGCCACCGTCATCAGCACTATTGAAGCTGCTGAGCAGTCTTATTTTAATCAGATGACGGGACATCAAGTGCAGTATAGAGCCAACTTCCGAGAGCTGCGAGAAGATAACGCAGATATGCGCAGAGGAATGGCTACCTATGTCGGTGAGGCCGTAGCGTTCAGAGAAATATTTCAAGAACTGAAGATTGAACTTATGAATAAGTTCAACAGTCTGCAGAATGAGCTACGTGAAGCTTTGCACCGGATGAACATAGACTAGGTTCTATGTAATTTTTGTTTTTGCGCAAAGTATTTCTTTTTGTTCTTTTTGTGCGCTTTTTTGTTTTTCTTATTCAAACTTGTAATCTGCAACTCTTTACATTTCAAGTTTTAATGAGAAAAATCGCATCATGTGTTCCCAAAACCTTGTTCAATTCAAACTCTTTGTTTGTGGAACAATGACTGCATTATTTCAACCCATGCGCATAATCTTAACTGTTCATATTTTTATCGCATAATGTTTAAACATTCAGTTTAAACGCATACTTAAAACTAAAACTCATATTATTTGTATGCGCTGAATGATATTTCTGTCTTTCCCTTTTTGTAAGCTAATCTTTTGGATAGACTAGAAATCTATGACATTGGCTAGTGTGTCCATTGACTTGAGGCATGATTTGCTATTCACAATCTTTATGGACATGTTATTATCAAGCACAATGAATTGCCTTTGTTATATTAGGTAATGGCATCAATCATTTAGGGGGAGATTGTTGGGTATGCTTACTTCTTAACCCTCCTATTCTTGTTAGAATTGATTGATACCATTACCTATTAATATTTTATGGACTTTAGGACCCTATGTAAGAAGTTTTATAACTTCAATTTTTAGCTTATTCCATTTTATAGTATAGGCTTAGAACACAGGACTTGAAGCGAAAAGGAATGAAGATCCAAGTGTCAGTGGTTACTGCGCAGGACACCACTGCGCAGCACTCTTCCTCAGTTCAATTCATTCAGATCACCTAACTTGGAAAATGCTTTGAAGATGTACGCTTTTAAGAGTGTTAAGGTGTGCAGAAACGACAAAACAAGCACACTTAGAAGATCCAACGGTGGAGACGCGCTCAAGAGATATATTTCAAATGAAGACAGCTGTCAACCTTCTAGAAGAAGCTTTTTGAATTTGGTCTTCATGCTCAGTCTCCAACGGCTCTATATACCTGCGCACCAATCATATTCTGCCAGGTCATCAACTTTGATTAGAGCCCCAACGGCTATAAAGGACACCTGCGCACCAATCATATCGTGCCAGCTCATCGTCCTTGCTCAGAGCTCCAACGGCTATATTCAAGCTCTCAGCTATAAATAGCCAGCTCATCTTCATTTTCAAGTTGCTAGAGTTTGTGCTTTATAATATCCTTGAAGTTCTAAAGATTGCTGCTTACTATTCACAGATTCAAGATCAACCTTCAAACCTTCATACCTTCAAACTCCTGCCCAGATCCTAAGCCTTAAATCACCAGAATTCTTCGTGCTCTTCATCTCATAGATTCATAGAGCCCAGAATTTCTGAACACACACACACCTCTTGAAGCTTTGATCATTTAGATCTTTCTTCTTGAGATACACCGGTTTAGTCTAGGATTTGTTCTTCATAGATTATAGATCTTTGAGATGGTTGTGTTTCATTGTTGTATCTTGTAACTCTCTCATATAATAAGATCTCCTTTAGAAAATCCAAGACTAACCATCTTGGTAGAGGACGTAGATGTTTCATTGATCGAACCTCTCCAAATAGCTTGTTCTTTAATCTCGCTATTTACTTTCTGCTAATCATTTCTGAATTACTGCTTTGTTTGATCTTATCAGATTGCTACTATTGCTACTGTGTTTGTTATTGCTTATTGCCTTAGAACATTTTATCCAACTCTTTAAGCCAAAACTTAGCGCTTGCGTTTTTATCCTTGCGCAGCTTTTTACTGCGCAGGTGCTGCTTAAACTTCCGCTGTGCATTTCACACTCTCATTGCGCGCTATACTTAGCTTATTTGAGAACTGTGCGCATAAGCCATCGATTTGCAAAAGGGTTTGAAAAGAATTTTAAAACGCTATTCACCCCCCCCCTCTAGCATTTTTCATACCCTTGTTGCCCCTTTGGGACCAACAGGTTCTAAAAGGGTAAAGTATGAAAAGAGGTGGTATATCTAGTGTTGAGTGGATAATTGTTTAGGGTAACTTAGTATTGCGGGTACCTTCAACAATTTTGCGGGTATGAATAGTAGCACTATTTCTAATGAAATGAATTACTCTTTCTACCCTAAAATGAATGTCCGAATTACTAGAGAACAAGAGCAAAAATTAGTTCGTATTTGGAGATGGAGGGAGGTAGTACTTGTGTAAAAGAAATCTTCCTATAATTTTATTTATTTTAAATAAAATATGGTAATAACAGATAAATAAATACACTACCACCTTTCATTTTTAGTCTGTCCCAGCGTATATGTTCACTTATTAAAATGACAATTTTTTTTTATTATTCCTCTCTTTTATTTATTTTTCTCATACTTTACTTTTATACTCACGACACCAATCAACTTACTATTTCCTACCACACCTTCTCTCTCTTACCTCACTTTTTGTACTCACAACACTTACATCACTTCCACCATTTTTTAATCTGAGTGCAAATGGAAGGGTACAAATTTACTCTGAGATGTGGGGAGTAATTATTATGAAGCAAAATGGCAAAATATGTTTTTTCAAAAAAAAAAAACGAAAAAGGATAACTATTATACTCCCTCCGTACTATTTATATTGGTCATATTTGATTTTTTTTGGTCAACGCAAGTGAACTTTGCCTAAACATTAAAATCAATCTAAGAATCCAAGTGAATTTTTAGAAAATGTTAATGATAACTCACTAAATGATTTATCAATAATAATTTATAGAATTTCAATAAGATGATTAGATTGAGTTTAATAATTTGTCAAAGTTTACTCGACCAAAAAAGTTAAATGTCGGACGGAGTATATAAAAAAAAGAGCAATGCTAGGGGCACAAAACAAAGTCACTAAAATCATGCTCACACAATGAGGTGACGATATTTTATTGGTTGTGGTTTGTTGACCATAATTCATGAACTCAGTTACCGGGAAGGAGGGGGACACTCGCTCTAATTAAAAACACCAATAAAATCACTATAGATTTTGTGACACTTTTTGTGCCCCTAGTATTATTAAAAAAAAAAAAAAAAAAAAAAAAAAAGAACAACAACCAACTACTAGGATTCTCTTCCACGTACACCACTACGCCGCACCACCATCCTTTCCGATTGCCCCTTCTCCTTCCACCCTTTCTTAGCCACCACCAAACTAAAAACCCTCTTGATTCTTACTGTAACACCCCGAAATTTTCTTACTGTATCTGAGCATTTAATGGCATTAAATAACAATAATTAATACCTCAAATTAGGGTTCACAACTAACCCTTTATTACATCATCAATTCAAAATAAATGCGGAAGCGTAACTTAAGACTTGTCTTGGCAGGTAAACCACCCTAGCCATCAATGTATCTTTAACTTACACCAATAAATAAATGTTCTTAAAATAACTAAATAAGAATCTTCAATCTACCGTTCTTCCTACGGCTGCCCTCCTTTTCTTCCCCTTCTACTTAAATCCTGAAACAAAAATTTATAGAGAAGGGATGAGCGAACGAATGCTCAGTAAGTTCATACGTGGCCTCTCCGGTTACTAAGGAGAGACGACCAGAACGAATACCATGAATAACTTTTACAAAGATAGGTTCAGTTACTTTTTGATTCAAGAATGCAGAACAATACAGTCGTATTACTTTTAAGATTTTACTTTCAAAGGATTATGGCACTACAATCCAAAGGGATTCATTCAAGTTCCGTCAATTCCGGGGTAACGTACATTATAACCTCAATGCCAAAGGTACAATTTGTACACCTAGCTTTTCCAAGCCAATAGTGTGGGTCGTAATATATATGGTATCCACACATATATGCTCGGGGTCTAGAATCATCCTTGTAATCAGACAATTCCTGAGAGAAGGCATGTGATCACTCATGCAATCCCTAGTTTAAGGACGAGTCTTTTCTAACTGGACTGTCCGTCAATGTCTTTTATAACTGGACATTGGCCACTCTAACAAGTAAGTGGTTAACTTACAAGTTAAAATGAGAACATACCAAGGTACAAGTATGTGATAACAAGTTTCAAACTTCGATACTTAGTAGATCAATGGGGACATCACTAAGTACGGATTCTTTCAAAAGAACGTTCAATAATGCGGAGTTTATTCAAATACTATCATGCCATACTGATAGCTAACTTATAGAAAGAATATAGAATTCCAATAAACAGGAGTTCAAATACTGTAAGGAACGTAATCCCTTACTTGAATTGCTTTTCCTTGCAATCTCCTCTCTGTGCAAATCTACAAGGCACCGAGTAATTTACTTTAGTACTCTCAACATTGTTAACTACTTCTACTTAGTTAACTGAGAGATGTGTTTTAACTTCTTTACTTCGTTACTCCTTTCTTACGTTTAAGTTTCTGACATTGATTTGCGAGTCAGTCCTTTAACTTTAATATAATTGTAATTAAGTCCTCTAACTTTGGGTTAATTGCAATTTGGTCCTTCAACTTTAGTTTAATTGCAAATTAGTCCTTCAACTTTGGATTAATTGCAGATTGGTCCTTCAACTTTAGTTTAATTGCAATTTAGTCCTTCAACTTTGAATTAATTGCAGGAAGGTCCCTTGACTTTGATTTAATTCATAAAGGTCCCCCAAGTTTCTTTTTAATCACTTAGGCCCCTCTAACTTCAAAGGTTTCCTTTTTTATTTCTTCTAACTTTAACCTTTTCCAGTTTAATCCTTTTTCGTTAGGAAACTAACTGAATTCTTTTAATCTTCCTTCTTCTCGTTAACTTTCTAATTTTCAAGGTCTTCCAAGTACTTATTCTATTTCCTCAAGTTAGTTTTTTTAACTTTTTAACAACCCTCTTAAAGATTATGTTTTCTTTTCATTATAAACTTAACGAAAATACTAACTTTCCGTCCCAATTCTTAACCTTCTCAATCAAGAATTAACACCCATATCCTATAACCATGGCCGAATTACATATCATCAAAATCCATTGATTTGATCAATCCTTCTAGTTCTTTAAATTTTTCTAAATTCCCAAACATTGATTTTATTCATAACTAAATAACAAAAATCATCAACATCAACAAAAATAATTCTCCAATAAATAAAGGCCATTCGGCCGAATAGTATTTGGGTAAAAATCCATATTTTCTTCTTTTTGATAAATCCAATTCAACCTCAATGATTTATTTGTTCCATCCCCAAGCATTGCATAGTATTAATCAATCCCAATCATGATTATAAAATCAAGCTTAAAAATAAAACTAATTTTAAAATTATCATTCTACCATAGCATGTAAATCAATCATTCAACCTTTTAGAATTTCGTCATTAATTCCCTAGCATGCAAAACCCCAATTATTTATTTTCTTAAATCATGCATAACTTATAATTTATTAACCCGAATTCAATGAAACAAATTTTGGAGAGTAGGATTTAGCATTACCTCGATAATGATCGGATTACTTCTTCCAAAACAATTGGCGAAAAATCTCTTCTCCCTCCTCCTTTGGTTCGACCGGCGGCTTTGGTTTAGGTTTAGGGTTTTTTTTTTTTTTTTTTTTTTTTTGTGTTTTTGATAATAAAGAATAACCTAAATTTCACTAACTCAAGAATTTATACTTTGGATTGATTATTAATTGGGTTGGGTTTATTATTTAAAATTCGGGCCAACCCAAATTTTTCGGCCCACTCTTTAATTGTTCTATAACTCTAATTATTATTTAATTACTTTAATGTGACTAATTAAATATTAAATAATAAAAAAAAAATGCGGGTATTACATTCTTACCCCCTTAAAAGAAGTTTGTCCTCAAACTTGACAAGTCTTAATCCGAGAAAATGTCCGGGTACAATTCACGCATTTCACTTTCTTGTTCCCATGTCGCTTCTCTTTCTGAGTGATTACTCCATTGCACTTTTACTTAGGGAACCGTACGCTTTCTTACGACCTCGTCTTTTCTGTCGACGATCTTGATTGGTCGTTCATCGTACGTCAAATCTGCCCGAACTCTTAGCTGCTTGTACTCTATCACATGACTCGGATCATGAATATACTTCCTTAGCATGGAGACATGGAACACATTATGCACTCCAGGTAATACCGGCGGTAACGCCAATCGGTAAGCTTCCCCGATCCTATCGAGAATTTCGAACGGTCCCACGTATCGTGGACTCAGTTTCCCTTTAATCCCAAAACGCATAACTCCCTTCGTGGGTGATATCTTTAGGAATACTCGATCCCCTGGCTGAAATTCTAGTTCTCGCCTTCTGTTGTCTACGTAAGATTTCTGCCTACTCTGCGCAGTCTGTAGCCACTTCCGAATCTGTTGTACCTTATCCGCCGTGACTTGTACGAGTTCCGGTCCACTTAACCTCCTCTCACCAACTTCGTCCCAACACGCCGGTGATCTACACCTCCTCCCATACAATGCTTCGTATGGTGCCATCCCAATACTGGCATGGAAGCTGTTGTTGTATGCGAATTCCACTAACGGTAAGTGTTCGTCCCATGCGTTTGGCCAATCTAACGAAGTAGCCCTCAGCATGTCTTCTAGTGTCTGGATAGTCCTTTCCGACTGTCCATCTGTCTGTGGATGAAACGCCGTACTCATGGTCAATTCTGTTCCCAATGCTTCCTGTAGGCTGTTCCAAAATTTAGAAGTGAACCTAGCATCTAGATCAGACACGATTATGACCGGGATTCCATGTAACCTTACTATCTCGTCGATATACAACTTGGCCAACTTCTCCAACGAATCAGTCTTCTTGATTGCCAGAAAATGTGCTGACTTAGTCAATCGGTCTACGATAACCCATATAGCGTCATACTTCCCTGCCGTCTTTGGCAACCCACTTACAAAATCCATAGCAATATTCTCCCACTTCCATTCGGGAATTGGTAATGATTGCAGTAACCCTGCTGGCTTCTGATGTTCACTCTTAACTTGTTGACACGTCAAACATCTATGCACATACTCCGCCACATCATTCTTCATATTATTCCACCAGTAGGACTCCTTTAGATCCCTATACATTTTAGTACTCCCCGGATGTACAGAGAACTTTGAGCAATGAGCTTCTCTCAGTATCTCTCTCTTAATTTCATCATTATTTGGCACCCATACTCTCTTTTGGTATCTCAGAATTCCATCTTCGCCCATGTGAAGATCCTTTGCTTGCCCTTTTCCGATTAGAGCTTCTCTCTCCTCGTCTAACTCTTGTGCCTCTTTAATTCTGCTCAACAATGCAGGTTGTAACGTCAGTCGAGCCAAGTATCCGCTTACTTTTACTATCAAGTTCATCTCCTTGACATCCTTCCATATGCTTACCCCCTTAGAGATCAACGTCGCCAACATTCTGTGATTCTTCCTACTTAAGGCATCAGCCACCTTGTTGGCCTTCCCAGGATGATACAATATTTCACAGTCGTAGTCCTTGAGAAGTTCTAGCCACCTCCGTTGTCTCATATTCAATTCCTTCTGCGTGAAGATATACTTAAGGCTCTTGTGATCTGTAAAAATCTGACATTTCACGCCATACAGATAATGTCTCCAAATTTTCAAAGCAAACACTACTGCTGCTAACTCCAAATCATGGGTCGGGTAATTCCTTTCATGTACTTTCAACTGCCTAGATGCATATGCTATCACCTTCTCATTTTGCATCAGTACACAGCCTAATCCTTTCAATGACGCATCACTGTAGATAACAAAACCTTCTGTTCCTGTCGGTAGTGTTAATACTGGTTCAGATACTAATCTATTCTTCAATTCTTGAAATCTTTTCTCACATTCTTCTGACCAAACGAACTTGGCTGATTTCTGTGTCAGCTTCGTCAATGGTCCTGATAACTTCAAAAATCCCTCTACGAACCTTCTATAGTAACCAGTTAAACCCAAGAAACTCCTTATTTTGGTTACTGTAGTCGGTCTTTCCCAATCCATTATTGCCTCCACCTTTGTCGGATCCACGGAAATTCCCTCTTTCGACACTACGTGTCCCAAAAATGCTACTTTCTCCAACCAGAATTCACATTTCTTAAACTTCGCGTATAATTTTTGTCTCCTCAAAATTTCTAACACTATCCTCAAATGTTCAGCATGTTCCTCCTTTGTCTTCGAGTATACCAAAATATCATCAATGAATACTATCACACATTTGTCTCAGTACTCCTGAAATATTTCATTCATCAACTCCATGAATGCGGCTGGTGCGTTAGTAAACCCAAATGGCATCATGACAAACTCATAATGCCCATACCTCGTCCTAAACGCTGTCTTCGCCACATCTTCCTTGACCCTCAGCTGATGATATCCGGATCTAAGATCAATCTTTGAAAAATAACAGGCTCCTCTCAATTGATCAAACAAATCATCAATTCTCGGCAGTGGGTATTGGTTCCTAACCGTCACCTTATTAAACTCTCTATAATCAATACATAGTCTCATAGATCCATCTTTCTTCTTCACAAATAGCACCGGTGCACCCCATAGTGATACACTCGGTCTAATCAACCCCTTGTCCAACAGTTCTTGCAACTGCTCCTTTAGTTCTTTCAACTCTGTTGGAGCCATCCTGTACGGTGCTCTCGAAATAGGTGTGGTTTCTGGTACTAAATCGATGGAGAACTCTACTTCCCTTACTGGTGGTACACCAGGTAAATCCTCAGGAAATACATCTTGAAATTCATTCACTACTTCAAGTGACTCTAAGGTTACTCCCTTCTCTTCTGTTTCACCTATGTATGTCAGGAATCCTACACATCCCTTCCTCAACATTTTACGGGCCTTCATCACCGAGATTAAGCCTATCCTCTTCCTCGGCCTTGAACCCACAAATCTGTATTCTTTACCTTTTTCTCCTAGGAACGTCACTATTTTCTCTTGACAGTTCACGTTAGCTTGATGCAAAGCCAACCAATCCATTCCCAGTATTACGTCGAATTCTGACATATCTAGTTCAATGAGGTCGATACTTACGCTCGTGCCTCCTATCCCTAAGGTGCAGTTTCTATAAGAGGTAGTAATGGGGACAGCGTCTTTAGTAGGTGTATCGATTACTAAAGGCATCTCTAAGTTCTCTGGGTACAGTTTTAACTTCCTTGCCACAGCATTACTAACTACTGAATGAGTAGCTCCAGTATCTACTAATACATAAACATTACGAGAATTTAACTGCATCGTACCTGCCACAAGATCTGCATTTACTCCAGCTGCCTTTGCGGTCATGGTGTACATCCTACCACGGCCTCCACCGTTTCTTCCTCCGTTGTCCTTATTTCCTGCAGCTGGTTCATCTTTCTTAGGTTCTGGGCACTTCCACTTCGGGTGTCCCACCTTCCTACAGTTATAGCAATGCCGCTCCTTGTAGAAACAAATTTCTGTCTTATGAGCTCCATCACAAATGGTACATTTATCATTGCTAGTGAAACCTTGGCTCTTGCCCTTATTCCACTCACGCCTGTTGTCATTGGTGTTCCGACCATTCCCACTATGGCTGTTGTTGGAGTGCTTATTTCCATGACTGCCCTTATCGCGACCGTCATCCACCGCTTTCCTCTTATTGTTATTGTGGTCTTTACTGCCCTTGTTTCCTTCTGCCTTTTCAGCCACTGTCTTTGCTTTCTCCTCTCGTCGGTTACGATAATTATCCGACTCCCTCTCCACTATCTTAGCCCTGTCCAGCACCGCTAAATACGTAGTCAGAGCTAACGGTGTGATTCTGTACCGAATTCTATCACTCAATCCTGCTTCAAATTTCCTTGCTTTCTGTTCTTCCGTATCGAAGAATCTTGGCGCAAACTCTAGCAGATCGGTGAACTTCTCACCATACTCAGCCACTGTCATGTTCCCTTGCACCAAAGTCAGGAATTCTGCCACCTTGGCGTTCCTTGTGCTTGCAGGATAATATTTCTCATTAAAGATAGCCTTAAACCTGGTCCATGTAAATGCAGCGTCACCACGAGCCACAGCAGCTCGCTTTTCCGCCTCCCACCACGACTGAGCCTTCCCTTTTAGTATGAATGTCGCAAATACCACTTTCTGCTCCTCAGTGCAGTTAGCGTTTCGAATATACGCTCAGTACTCTTAATCCAATCCTCGGGCTTCTCCTTAGCTGTGTCCGAGAACGAATCTGGATTCCTCCTTTGGAATAACTCTAGCGGGTCACGTAATGGAGCTTGTGGTGGTGGTTGAGCAAGTCCAGCAACAGTCTGACTTATCCCAGCTACTGTCTGTGATAGCGTTTGCAAGAGATTTACCAGTGCCGGGTCCAACTGCCCGCCTGCATTACCGGTGTTGTTGTCATTGCCCTCGCCGTTTCTGTTGTTTCCACTTCTGGTATTCATCTGCAAATTTTCCTTTTTACTTTAGAACAAGTTTGTGCCCTAGAAATGTTCATCACTACACAATATGTGCGGTGTTCATGGTATACTTAACATTACTATTCTTTTACTAACGGTTACTTGTTAGTTTTGATCGTGTTCGTAGGTCTTTTGTACTAGACTATTATTCAGATTTGGTTAGTTTACTTAACCTTTCTTCTCCGGTTCAGGAGTTTTTGTACTTCATAATTTACAACCGTTTTACTTGGTTGATTATTATCTCTTTATTTCACTAGTTTTTATTACTTAACTAGCGTTAACTTACTCCAATGGTCGTCTTACTTCGTACCATAGTCACGGAGATTATTTCAAATCAATCCGACGTTTTCCCTTGCCTTTTCTTGACAAGTTGACTTTTAGTCTAAACAATAATAGACAATTCATAATTCTGGTATTTAAATTAAATAACTAACTTTATTCAACTAAAGTGTGAGATTTAAACATCTCAAAATACACCTGAAATTCAACTTAACATAAGCAAAAGTCTAATTGCATTACTCCACTAATCATAAAAAAAAAATTCTATTCCAATAACTATTTTGTAACCAATTGCATCAATTTCCACATCGTGCGTGCTCTGCTTCGAGTTGGTCATATTTCTCTTGTAACTCTATCTTCTCTGCCCAAATCTGATAGCTTGACACTCTAAGCTTTTCCTCATACACTTCTTGTTCAGCTATCTTCTTCTTCAGCTTATTTCCATGCTCTATCTCATCTACTAGTTGTACACTGATACGGTTCCACTCGCGATTAGCTCTAATCACGTGGCTCTCTAGGCTTTTGACTTTCTCTAGCTGTACTGCTAACTTTCCCTCTACATACATCATGTCCTCATCGCGTCCCTTGATGACATTCTGTAGGCTGCCGACTCCTAGAGTCTCCTTCCTAAGCTTTCTTTTTGTCTTGCGCAACTCCATAGTTAACTGCTTAATGACATTCTCCTTGGCTTCTATTTCTTCCTTCAGGGTAGCACTGTACCTTACAGATTTCATTGGTCTCCTCGGCATGATCCTACACACACCAACAATAAACTTAATTAGTACATAGTCCCAAGATTTCGTATAACATAATTGTAGAATATAATAGACATGTAATGAAGAGGTTTCTACTTCCCCAAGTATATTCATACTTTACGTACACCCATAGTATTATTCCTAGAGATATATTTTATCACTTGAACTTCCTCAAGTAAGATCTTATTCAAGTCAAGTCAAGTACTAAGTTCTCTCATTAGTCTTAACTTTCAGTTTTCTCCCATAAGACCTAAAGCCATTGCTCTGATACCAACTGTAACACCCCGAAATTTTCTTACTGTATCTGAGCATTTAATGGCATTAAATAACAATAATTAATACCTCAAATTAGGGTTCACAACTAACCCTCATCATCAATTCAAAATAAATGCGGAAGCGTAACTTAAGACTTGTCTTGGCAGGTAAACCACCCTAGCCATCAATGTATCTTTAACTTACACCAATAAATAAATGTTCTTAAAATAACTAAATAAGAATCTTCAATTTGCCGTTCTTCCTACGGCTGCCCTCCTTTTCTTCCCCTTCTACTTAAATCCTGAAACAAAAATTTATAGAGAAAGGATGAGCGAACGAATGCTTAGTAAGTTCATACGTGGCCTCTCAGGTTACTAAGGAGAGACGACCAGAACGAATACCATGAATAACTTTTACAAAGATATGTTCAGTTACTTTTTTATTCAAGACTGCAGAACAATACAGTCGTATTACTTTTAAGATTTTACTTTCAAAGGATTATGGCACTACAATCCAAAGGGATTCATTCAAGTTCCGTCAATTCCGGGGTAACGTACATTATAACCTCAATGCCAAAGGTACAATTTGTACACCTAGCTTTTCCAAGCCAATAGTGTGGGTCGTAACATATATGGTATCCACACATATATGCTCGGGGTCTAGAATCATCCTTGTAATCAGACAATTCTTGAGAGAAGGCATGTGATCACTCATGCAATCCCTAGTTTAAGGACGAGTCTTTTCTAACTGGACTGTCCGTCAATGTTTTTTATAACTGGACATTGGCCACTCTAACAAGTAAGTGGTTAACTTACAAGTTACAATGAGAACATACCAAGGTACAAGTATGTGATAACAAGTTTCAAACTTCGATACTTAGTAATCAATGGGGACATCACTAAGTACGGATTCTTTCAAAAGAACGTTCAATAACGCGGAGTTTATTCAAATACTATCATGCCATACTGATAGCTAACTTATAGAAAGAATATAGAATTCCAATAAACAGGAGTTCAAATACTGTAAGGAACGTAATCCCTTACCTGAATTGCTTTTCCTTGCAATCTCCTCTCTGTGCAAATCTACAAGGCACCGAGTAATTTACTTTAGTACTCTCAACATTGTTAACTACTTCTACTTAGTTAACTGAGAGATGTGTTTTAACTTCTTTACTTCGTTACTCCTTTCTTACCTTTAAGTTTCTGACTTTGATTTGCGAGTCAGTCCTTTAACTTTAATATAATTGTAATTAAGTCCTCTAACTTTGGGTTAATTACAATTTGGTCCCTAAACTTTGGGTTAATTGCAATTTGGTCCTTCAACTTTAGTTTAATTGCAAATTAGTCCTTCAACTTTGGATTAATTGCAGATTGGTCCTTCAACTTTAGTTTAATTGCAATTTAGTCCTTCAACTTTGAATTAATTGCAGGAAGGTCCCTTGACTTTGATTTAATTCATAAAGGTCCCCCAAGTTTCTTTTTAATCACTTAGGCCCCTCTAACTTCAAAGGTTTCCTTTTTTATTTCTTCTAACTTTAACCTTTTCCAGTTTAATCCTTTTTCGTTAGGAAACTAACTGAATTCTTTTAATCTTCCTTCTTCTCGTTAACTTTCTAATTTTCAAGGTCTTCCAAGTACTTATTCTATTTCCTCAAGTTAGTTTTTTTAACTTTTTAACAACCCTCTTAAAGATTATGTTTTCTTTTCATTATAAACTTAACGAAAATACTAACTTTCCGTCCCAATTCTTAACCTTCTCAATCAAGAATTAACACCCATATCCTATAACCATGGCCGAATTACATATCATCAAAATCCATTGATTTGATCAATCCTTCTAGTTCTTTAAATTTTTCTAAATTCCCAAACATTGATTTTATTCATAACTAAATAACAAAAATCATCAACATCAACAAAAATAATTCTCCAATAAATAAAGGCCATTCGGCCGAATAGTATTTGGGTAAAAATCCATATTTTCTTCTTTTGATAAATCCAATTCAACCTCAATGATTTATTTGTTCCATCCCCAAGCATTGCATAGTATTAATCAATCACAATCATGATTATAAAATCAAGCTTAAAAATAAAACTAATTTTAAAATTATCATTCTACCATAGCATGTAAATCAATCATTCAGCCTTTTAGAATTTCGTCATTAATTCCCTAGCATGCAAAACCCCAATTATTTATTTTCTTAAATCATGCATAACTTATAATTTATTAACCGAATTCAATGAAACAAATTTTGGAGAGTAGGATTTAGCATTACCTCGAGAATGATCAGATTACTTCTTCCAAAACAATTGGCGAAAAATCTCTTCTCCCTCCTCCTTTGGTTCGGCCGGCGGCTTTGGTTTAGGTTTAGGGTTTTGTTTTTTTTTTTTTTTTTTTTGTGTTTTTGATAATAAAGAATAACCTAAATTTCACTAACTCAAGAATTTATACTTTGGATTGATTATTAATTGGGGGTTGGGTTTATTATTTAAAATTCGGGCCAACCCAAATTTTTCGGCCCACTCTTTAATTGTTATATAACTCTAATTATTATTTAATTACTTTAATGTGACTAATTAAATAATTAAATTAAAAAAAAAATAAAAAAAATAATGCGGGTATTACACTTACACTCTAACTGTATCCACCACTACCACCTCCCTCTTTACCAGTTAAATTCGTTGATCCTTAGTTTGTCCTAAACTTAGACCTTTGTCATGGAGACGAATTGGGCATATCTGGAAGGAGGAATACTATTTTGGGACGTAGATCTGAGAGAGATGCCTAGGAAATCGTGTAATAATCACCATAATGATGATCGCAGCGATGTCTGATTTTCGGTGGATTTGTTTTGATTCTGTGATGGGTTTGTTGATGACTATGTGGCGGTGTGGTGGGCAGACGGTGGTCTTGGGCAGTAGATGGCGGTGCGGCATTTTTTTAAACGGCGGGGGCGGTGGCGGTGATCGTTGTTGCGACGGCAGAGTATTGGTTTCTGTTAGAAGACGAACTGAAATTTTGCTCAGGGTTAAATGACTATTACGCCCCTGGTTGAAAACGTTGCGGCGATCAACCAAAATATGCAACGTACCCAGCTTTTGTTTACATTTTATGCAACGTAACACTAATTTACCACATAATCAAACCTACTTTGTAATTTTGTTTTAAATGATGCAACATACTTTGTAGTACGTTGCATTATTTGAAACAAAAGTTGCAAAGTACATTGCATTATTTGGTACGAAAATTGCATTTTTTAAAAAAATAAATTTGAAAGTACGTTGCATTTGGTACATTGCATTGTTCGGTAATTTTTCCGGTTGCGCAAACCCATAAACGCCCCTCACGGGACACGCTCATGGTCAATTTCATCAGATTTTTTAATGTTTGCTGGGATTTAGGGGCAAAGTGGGATAATTTTAATATGAGGTACGACTTCGGAATAAATTTCACGCTAGGGTCTAAAGTGAGTATTTATGTATACTTTAGGGTAAATGTAGTTTGGTTTAACAGATTTGTTCTCCAAAACAAAAGCAATCACTAGGCCCATCTTAACTTCCCAAATCAAAATTCTGTTACTCCCTCTTCTCTCTCTCTCTCTCTCTCCTTACAAAAACTGTATCTAATCTGTTCAACAAAATGACTGACACAATACCTTAATCCATCCATCAATTCTTCAATATCAACGAAATTGTCAGGCTCTTTCAATTATTTCTGGGAAACCAAATCAACAATGTCGTTCGTTGTTGGTTTCATATTCGGTCTGGCATTGGGCATTGCAGTAATAGTCATTTTTGCAAGATATGCAAACATTCGATCCAAACGTCGATCTGATTTGGTACTTGATCCATATAATTCATACCCTTTATCGAATTTTGCGTATTGATTTGGTTTTGAAATGTTTTTGCACTTAATTTGATGATATTTTTACTTGATCTTTGTTGTTAAGCTGACCTTTTGGTTGGAATTTAAGGCTGCAGCAGTTGCAGCTTTTGCTAGGATGACAGTTGAGGATTCAAGAAAAATTCTACCTGCTGAGTATTACCCTTCTTGGGTTGTGTTTTCGCAACGACAGAAGTTGAGTTATATCTTTCATTCCTTTGGGTTTTTTAATTATATACCCAAGCTCGGAGATGTATCGGGTATCATATAATTAGTGGTACCATCAATCGATCAAAACGTGCCACTTGTTCAAAAGGTTTATGTTTAAAGGTTAAGAGAATGTCGAATTGCTCAAAAGTTGATAACATAACACCACTTGACATTATTTGATTGGTTTGCGATACCCAATGAGTTTGGTGCTTACTGGTGTATCTTTTGTGTACTATTCATCCTACGATAACGAATTGTTAGTGCTAACGTCACGATGAAGCCATGAAACAATAAGCCATTGGAATAGTGATATACAAAGTTGTACATAGAACTTGCTCAAAACATTTGAACTTTTGCTTGTACGTGAAATGATTTTGTTACAAACAAATGTAGGGCTGAAGAAGTTGACTAAACAAATGCAAGTAGGCTTTGTAAAAGTTTTTGTTGGTAATAGATTTATTCTCATTGTGGATTGATTACTCCCTCCACCCCAAAATGAATGTCTATTTTTGTTCATGATCAAGAACAGAACAGACAATTCATTTTTGGACGAAGGTATAGGAATTAATAGTATCTGTGCCATCGACTGCAGTTAACTTGGCTTAATCATCATCTTGACAAGATCTGGCCATATGTTAATGAGGTACTGCGATATTCCAACTCAACATTCTATCTGAAGTGCAGTTAATACCTTCTCAATTTATTTGTAATGCTCCCTCCGTCCTAAAATGAATTTCCAAGAAAAAAAAAATCAAATTTGCTCTTGATCAAATGTAAATTTGAATATTTTTGGTCATTCATTTTGGGATGGAGGTAGTAATATTAATTGATATTGGGTTTTTGTACTTT
This sequence comes from Campanula takesimana, assembly GCA_026119855.1. Lineage (NCBI taxonomy): Eukaryota > Viridiplantae > Streptophyta > Magnoliopsida > Asterales > Campanulaceae > Campanula > Campanula takesimana. The sequence continues at coordinate 16,653 of JAOWBW010000097.1, read as the reverse complement.
TGGTCGTGGGGTAGCATAGGCAGCATCCGAGTTAATAAGAAGCTCTGTTGAGCCAATACTTGAGCAATACAGACCAGCTATCTTATCTGCTCTCAAGTTCTCAAAACTGACCCTTGGCACTGTCGCTCCACAATTTACAGGTTAGTATACATAAAAAAAAAAAAAACTCGTATTTGTTTTAGCGTTTACTTAGAAAATAGCAATTTACTCCGTCTTTGATTATTGGATATAAAAGGAAAGGGCTGATGTTCATATCAACTATGGATGTTCTTTAGGAGTTTCTATAATTGAAGGTGATCGTGGGGCAATTACAATGGAGCTGGAGATGGAATGGGATGGAAACCCCAATATTGTGCTTGATATTAAGACCTTGGTTGGTTTGGCATTACCGATTCAGGTTCATTCAACTCATATTATTCTCTTTTTTTTTTTTTTTTCCTTTTCCTCTTCAGTTTTGTTTTGTTAATTTTTATACTTGAGAATATACTTAATAACACAACGTAAATTCTGTTGGGCATATAATTTTAAGTTTCTTATCTGCTGTGGTTTTCTAATCTTACTTTTCTTTGTTCTGTAAGGTTAAAAATATTGGATTTACCGGGGTTTTCAGGCTTATCTTCAAACCACTAGTTTCAGAGTTCCCCTGTTTTGGAGCTGTATGTTTCTCCTTGAGAGAGAAGGTGAATCATTCTTGTCTTAAAACACTTGTGACAAGTTCCAAGTATTTCAAGATTTTGCATATTTCCCTGAATCAAAATAGGCTGTAGCTTAGAGGTCGTAGTAATATAAAGAAGTATGGTAAACTACAACCCTACTTGTCCTAGGTCGATCATGTGACAATATGTGCAGTCAATGAAGTCGTTTAGCCCCATAGATGGTCCATTGGTGGACTTTATGTTGTGTAATACCACATGGTTATCAAAAATATTAACGAAGGCACGTTTTATGGCCATATCTCATAGATGATAGCTTAAAATTGTTGCTCCCTCCATTCCTAATCGAGTGCTATACTCTAAAAAAAAAAAAATTGTCCGCAAACGAGTTTCTATTTTCTTGTGAAATTACCGAAGTCAACCTATGAAGTATCATTTCCTAATTTGCACATGCAGTTATGCTCATTTAGGGTATTGATAATTGTATACTAGCTCTGTCCCGAAATGATCTTGTCATTTGCCATCTTTCATTCTCCCAAAATGTTCTTCCCATTTCTACAATTTAGGCTTAAATGTGCATAAACACAACATGGCTAGTGAAGCAAGTGTTCATATAATGTGAAGAACATTTTGGGATGGAGGGAGTATATGCTACTAACATTACACGAAAGTCTAGTTCCTTTACTTCCTCTAAAACTGAACATGAACACTCATTAGGTACGAACGGAGCAGCGGATGAACGGACATTCATAACTCATAAGTAATGTACCAATGCAATTGAATGACCAAGAATTTCCTATCTCAATCGCAGAACAACAAAACTGAGATGTTTTTTAATTGTATATAACTCAGCCTAACCCTTTTCCATTACCCATGTCTCCATTCTTCTTCGAAACAGTCCCTGCAAGAGAACGATTCTTAAAATGGTTTTATTTTCTTCACAGAAAAACCTGGATTTTACGCTTAAAGTTGTTGGTGGTGATTTATCGTCACTTCCAGGGATTTCTGATGCTATCGAGGTTCGTATTATTTTATCTACTCCCCTTTTTCTATTTAGTATCATTGTCAAGTTCTGTCATTGGCTTCCCTTTCCAAAAGATTTACAGTGTTTAGTTTTCTGATGTCATACCTTATTAAGTCAATTGCTCCAAGTGAAACAAAAAACTGCTTGAATATGAACTTGGTACCATTATGCGGACATAGTTGTTTAGAGAAAACTGCAAAGTTGAGTTCAACTGATGATACTTCTGAAGGGATATCGACATTCTGAATTATCGTACTTTGCTCATGCTCCGGTTTTAACTATCCATGTACTTTTTAAGCAGTTTATCCCATTGTATTTTAGATACGCATTCATTCTTCCCAAATAGTAGGGATATTTAAGGCATATTTTTAGCAATTTTAACCATCTTATGTTAAGTATTTGGGAATAGTGAGTGGCTATCTAAAGTACAATGGTTAAAACTACTGAAATACATGGGTGGTTAAAACCAGAGCTTGAACAAAGTACGATGGTTTAGAATGTTAATATCCCTACGCTGAACGAGATTCTAAGGGATCGTTTGGTAGTGAAACGAGGAAAAACATTATTGCTAGTCGTGCTTTGGACTTCTCCTTTGAACAGGAAACAATTAAGGACGCAATTGAAGATTCAATAACATGGCCAGTTCGCCAAATTATCCCCATAATACCAGGGGATTATAGGTATGCTACATACTAATTGGTCTTTCTTTATCTGATTAAACTATTGTTTGTCATCACATCACTCAAAATTTCTTGCTCGCATATACTTCCACTGTCACAGAATAAGTGTTGCAGTTGACTTGTCAAATTATTTAAGGAATCGTGATCCCCCAATAACAAATATCTTTGCGTTTTAGTGACTTAGAGTTGAAGCCTGTTGGAATGTTGGAGGTAAGGCTTGTTGAAGCCAAGGAGCTTACAAACAAGGACATTATTGGAAAATCTGATCCTTATGCGGTTTTGTTTATACGTCCACTCCGTGACAAGATGAAAACCAGCAAAACAATCGTAAGACAAGTCAACAGCTCTTTTGAAATATTAAATTTTTATTTAAATTTCTTAGTTATTCCTTGAAATCCATTTTACTCTTGTCTATTTGTTTAGAACAACCAATTGAATCCCATCTGGAACGAGCACTTTGAATTTGTAGTTGAAGATGCATCTACTCAGCACTTGACAGTACGTGTTTCGACGACGAAGGAGTTCAAGCTTCTGAACTCATTGGTTGTGCTCAATTTCCTTAAATAACCTTGAGCCTTGTAAGGTCAAGGAAGTATGGTTGAAACTGGTTAAAGATTTGCAGGTCCAAAGGGATAATAAGAACAGGGGTCAGGTATGCACACTAATTATCTTCTCTTTTTTTTTTTTTTCTAAGATATTTCACAATAATGAAAGCTTCAAATTGACTAAAAGATGAAAATTATACATAAATATCTTGTGTTCATGTAAGGGTTAGACTTAATTCACCACATTTAATAGAAAAAACAAATACTCCCTCCCTCTCAGAGTAAGGGTCCTACTTTCTATTTTCGTACGCTCAGAGTAAGAATTTCATTCCTAAAATGGCAAAAGGTGAATCATGTGTTAGACAACTCTGTCCTTTTAATGCTTCTGTTATTCCAAAAAAAAAAAAAACCCACTACTTTAATAACCTACTTTTACCCACTTGCATTTTGAAAAGTGTTTTTGACAATTATGTCTTCAACCGACTTAATATATTTACCCATCTTTGATTGTTTCTTTAATAAACGTGCATAACTTAGGTAGGACTCTTACTCTGAGATGGATGCATATACACATTTTAAACATACATACACAGAGTGCATCCATTAATCAAGTAACTAGCTTAGCTCAGTGGGTTGAGTCCCTTGGTTTGACAATTTTTTTGTAAAATTTGTGCACCCACTTTGAATAACTCCTGGATCCGCCACTGCGTCTATCGTCTCGTTTTTTTACATTTTATTTCAATTTTAGGTGCATTTGGAGCTTTTATATTGTCCGTATGGCAAAGAGAGCACATTGTCAAATCCTTTCAACCGAGACTTCAGATTAACAGCATTGGAGAAGAAACTAAAATCCGGAATTGATGCGAAGGATGATGAGCTAGCAAAGGCAGCCTCACAAAAGAAGAAGGATGTCATTGTAAGAGGTGTTCTATCTGTGACTGTAATGTCAGCTAATGACTTGCCAGCCGTAGATCTGATGGGAAAATCTGATCCGTACGTTGTACTTATCATGAAGAAATCTGAACAGAAAGCCAAGACGAGGGTAATCTTTCTTATTTTTTTTTAATTTTCGTTGCAATATTTGATTCCCGGAAAGCATAACAAAGACCATCTTATAGTAACATAGGTTACATTTTTTATCGGTGTGTTATAAACATGGGTTACATCTTATAGTAACATAGGTTACATTTTTTAATCGTTGTGTGATAAACATGGGTTACATCTTATATTAAGATGAGTTGCATCTTATTCGGACTACATACACTTGTCCCCCCGATCCATCAAGATGGCATCATTTGGGGCTAATGAATTATGGAGTATTTTGTTACAAAAACAATTTAGTAGAATGGTCATGAATCTTATCATATCTGCTCTGTTTGTATCAGGTTGTAAATAACACGTTAGATCCTGTTTGGAATCAAACATTTGATTTCGTCGTTGAAGATGGTTTACGTGATTTACTAATGATGGAAGTATGGGATCACGACACCTTTGGAAAGGTAAACTTTCTGCACATTTCACTCTTTCATTTGTTTTATCCGTCACTGGAAAATGTAGCCTGTAATTATAAGCACTCTGTTATGGTGAGACCTTACGTCAACAATCTAACCTTCCACCTAGAATATGCAGAATAATGAACATTTCATCCTAAACTCAGCAGAAATGTGATTTTTCGCGTCTTGATACTCTTGAAGTGCTTTGCAATCAGTGGCAAAGCCGCATGAGAGTGAATGAGGTCACTTGACCCCCTTAATTTTGGAGAATTGTCATTTTAGTACCTCTAAATTTTGGAAAATGACATAAAATTCCTTTTTGTCAATTTCGACCCCCCCCCCTTAATTTTTTATAAAGTTGTACTATGATATCATTTGGACCCCCTCTTTTATTTCAAATTTCTGTATGATAAGTAGTTTTGTTTTTTTCTTTGAGCAATTTTGAACCCCAACCAAATAATTTCTGGCTTCGCCACTGTTAGCATTTTGACCTAGTGTTTATATTACGTTAACAGGATAAGATGGGAAGATGCATAATGACACTTACAAGGGTCATACTGGAGGGGGAATTTACCGATACTTTCCCATAGATGGAACCAAGTCCGGAAGGCTTAACTTACATCTTAAATGGGCAGCACAGCCAATTGTCCGCGATCCTTGATTAATTTAACAGCCAAAAACAAGGGCATTTCGGTCTTCTGTAAATCCCATTGCTGAAAGAAAGGCCTCTGATATCGATTTTCATGAAGACGCTACAAGTGGACGTGATATTTTCCATTTTCATGAAGGCATTACCAGAAAGAAGGGAGTGTGCTGTCTGTTTTTGCGCATCTTTTCTGTTTTGCCGTAATTAATTTACTATTGGACTTTTTTTTTCAAAAGGTAGATTACAAAAGTTAAAATGAGTAATTGCAATTTAGTTACCTGAATTTTACGTGTGTTTCGTTTGGTTAACTGTTTGACTTTATCACAACGTGATTCCTAAATTTATTAAATGGGTGCAATGTGGTGTAAAAATTGACGATTTGATAATAAAAAAAAATTAAAGAAAATTGATGAAAATCTAACTAGCTTTCTTTTAAAATTGCACTATTCACCTTTCAACTCAACTAACTCACACTTTTACCTCCACAATGTTAAAAATTAAATTATTGATTAAATATTTTTAAAAAATGACACAACAAATCGCGCATTACACATTAGAATTGATCATGTATGTCACAATCTCACCACCATATCACCGCCAACACAACAAAATAAGAAGTCTCTCGTGAGACCGTCTCATGTATGAGACGGGTCTCAATGAGAGAGTAAATGGGCTTGCTCCGCCCCGCCCGTAGGGGCAAGCATTTACTCTCTCAATGGAACCCGTCTTATACGTGAGACCGTCTCACGCAAGTTTTTGTCACAAAATAAAGGCGCCCATCAACAACCACCATTCACAATTTGATCGCCATGAATCAAAAGAAAATCCATATTCCCAATGACTACATAGCGAATCCGTTAAAAAATATCAAAATCAGGCCCGACGTGGACTATATTCTTACATCAGAAAATTTTGGGTGAAACAAACTGTTAGAGCAATAAACAAGACTTGATAAGAAAAACAAGCAATCAAGAGAACACAGATTTACGTGGTTCACCAACTTGGCTACGTCCACGGGGAGGGGAGAGAATATTATTATCAATCAGGAGAATCGATTACAAGATCAAACTATTACTGTTGCACGAATTTTGATCACAAAATTCCTAACTGTGCAACTGTAGAATTACAAATCTCTCTTAGCACTCTAAGGGGCGTTTGGTTCGGATGATTTTTTTTAAAGGATGGTCAATGGAATTGAATTCCTTAAGGAATTGGAATGGAAAAAAATTGGTCAAACCTTGTGTTTGGTTGGCACGGAATGGAATGGAATTGTCATTCAATTCCTTGGCAATTCATATTTGGTTTCACGACAAAACTATTGGAATGGAATTAATATAATAATAATAAATATTATCATTATTATAATAACAATAATAATAATAATGATAATAATAAACATATTAATAATAATAATAGTAAATATTTTTAGTATATTACTATTATTATTATTTATTATAAATAATACTAATACTAATATAATAATAATATATTATTATTATTATTATTATTATTATTATTTATTATTATTATTGTTACTATATTTATAATTATTTTTATATTAGTAAATATTATTATTAAATTAGTATTATTATTATTTATTATAAATAATAATAATAATAATAATATAATAATAATAATAATAATATATTATTATTAATATTGTTTATTATTATTGTTACAATATTTATCATTATTTTTATATTATTATTATTTATTTATTATTATTATTATATTTATTATTATTATTTATTATTTTATTAATATACTTATCAATATTATTTTTTATTATTATTTTTATATTTATTATTGTTACTACTATTATTGTTATTATTTATTATTATTATTATTATTATTATTATTTATTATTAATAATATATTTATATTTATAATTATATTATGTTTTATTTTTTATTATTATTTTATTATTATTATTATTATTATTTATTATTATTATTAATATTATTATTATATATATTATTATTATTAATAGCTGCGAACATTCAGCAAGTCCAAACAATGTTGGAACTTGCTCCCCGTTACGGGTTTTGTGAAATATCTGCAGGGTTGTTTGCCGCCCTACCTTCTTCACCTTTACCCGTTTCTCATCCCTTAGAAAATGATATCTGACATCAATGTGCTTGGTCCTCTCATGATGAACTTGATCCTTGGCCAAACAAATCACGCTCAAACTATCGCAATAAATAATAGCCTGATCCTGATGTATCCCAAGATCGCTGACCGACTAACAACACTAACTGCCTGTGCAAGATCTGGCCTAGTGCACACCATAGCATACATAAACTACCAACTGCACTAGTATAGGGTACTCGAGCCATATACTCTTTCTCCTCAACCGATTTGGGCCCAAACGCGACTGATAACTGTGCATTCGCTGCACTCGGATTATCTATAGCCTTAGCTGTCGACATACCAAACCTCTCTAAAACTTTCTTGATGTAACTTTCTGGGATAAGAACATTTTTCGTTTGGCTCTGTCTCTATAGATCTCCATACCCAGAATTTTCTTCGTGTTACCCAAATCCTTCATCTCAAACTCTGCGGCTAGTAAGCCTTTCAGCTTTTGTATCTCTGACTTCTTGACTGCTGCTATTAACATATTATCTACATAGAGCACAAAATAGATGTACGACCCATCTACCAACTTATTTTGATACACACAACAATCATACGGGCTCCTCGTGTATCCGATCTCTGTCATATAGCTGTCAAATCTTTTGTACCACTGCCTAGGCGACTGCTTAAGTCCATACAAGGACTTCTTCAACCTACAAACTTGATCTTCCTTACCAGGAACTTGGAATTCTTCTAGCTGTGCCATGTATATCTCTTCCTCCAACTCTCCATGCAAGAAAGGTGTCTTGACGTCTAGTTGCTCAAGCTCCAAATCCCTCTGGGCTACTATTGCTAGCAACAATATGATCGAAGTGTGTCTGACCACTGGTGAGAAGATCTCATTATAGTCCACCCCTTCTCTTTGTGTGAAACCCCTTGCAACAACGCGAGCTTTATACTTAACCCCTTCTGCCGGTGACACCCCTTCCTTTTTCTTGAAGATCCACTTGCAAGTCACAATCTTTCTGCCTTCTGGCCTTGTGGTCAACTCCCAAGTCTGATTCTTGTGAAGAGATGCGATCATTTTGGTGCGGCTTCAAGTGGTAATGACCATAGCATGGTGGGGATTGCAACATGATAAACAGCATAACCATGATTATGACATGATAATGGGCATGGAGATTGTAGCATGATGAAATGATTATGACATGGAGATGTTATGGTATGTTTAACCATGGTGAGATGACATGACATGATCACTGCAAACCTCAGTGATTTTGTTGGTGGATTAAGCGTGTGGGGATACAAGCTGTTGCAATGCTCGAATCTTTGGCTTTGTCATTGATGTGGGATTTTGATTGCTTGCAATGAGCAACCTCTTTGTGAAGCCAAGATGCGATTCACTGCGTGGTTCCAACTTCGTACCTGCATAAGATTTTTTGCAGGTATATGGTCGTGCCTGAAGATTCAAGCTGCCTACGTATCTCTTTCGAGAATCAGACCTAACGTAGTTCGAGTTTGGCAACTTGAACAGATTTGTAGAAATTGATATTGGGAAATCACATTCCCTGAGGATTGATGTTGACAAGGAACCTTCTTATGGGAGGATCATGTGGCATGGTCTGTGATGTGTACCTACAAGAGATTTTCATGAGCAAGCAAAATATATCTTGATATTGATTTGCTCGAATGTGTCATTCATGTGCAACAAAAGTGTGATACACAAACATTGATTGAGATCTTTAAGATCGAGAGATTGGGAGAAAGGTTGAGACAAGAATACACTCTTTTTTTCATTTTGCAACCATTTTTCTTATGGAGGATGAGAGTCAAATTTCACTTATTTTGCATGGTGATTCTTTTTTTTTATTGATTTTTCCTTTTTTTTTACGCATGTGCATTGCTTGCATTTCAAACTTCGTTTATTATGAATTAATGAGTGAAAGAAAGCATTATGAATGAATTGAGGGATAATCGGGAATGAAATGAATTATGCACTTTATTGTGAATTTTGCATTTTTGCGAAAATGAGGAATATGGAGATGTGTATGGTGAAGCAGAGCTGAAAGCCTAGAGCGAGCACTCAAAAGGTCCATTCCGAACACCTATTTGATCAAGACTACTCAACGGTATATCTTCGGATGCTATGGTTTGGTCAGCCCCAGATGTCGGTTGAAGAAGCCCTATTTGTTCTTTCTGGTATCATCCCTCAATATTCTTGCTGCTGAAGCCCCAGTATCTCTAAAGGATCATCCTCAAATGTTGGTTACGGAAGACCCAGCCATGTTATAGGACAAGCCCTTGAATCTGGCATATGAAGCTCTTGTTGCACTTGTCGTTTGGAGACAACTTCATGTTTTGGCATTTCAACCTCTGGGGCTTAACTGTCATTGAGAGTTTATCAAACATTCGATGCTTTGCTGTTGATCATAACACACGAACTTTGATATTCAATACTCCTTCTTTGGGGAATCAATTGTCTTTGAGAGTTGTTCGGTGGCACAGCCTTGAAATTTCTGAAGCATGAGCTTTGAGCATTGCGGGTCATACTGTCAATCCGATATGGAACTTTGTTCTGATGATCCACGTATTAAGGGACCTACTGTCTATGAGAGTTATCCCACATTCTTGATGTCCTTGATCTCGAGAGTTACTGAAGCCCTCATCATTTCCTGAGTCCCTTCAAAGGATCAACTGTCAATGAGAGTTGTCCTGTACCCTAGCATTTTGCCACCTGAATTTCAGTGTCACATGGAACAAACCATTCTCAAAAAATCGTATTGTCTTGAAATCACATTCTTGCTTCTGAAGAAAACTCTAAGCTCTCGATATATAGCCCCAGTTTTGTGTTCATTCAATCGAGATCACTTGCTGGCATTGAGATTTTGAGATCTAAAGAATAGCATTCCTTTGTCTCTTTTGCTGTGACAACTTGCAGGAGTGGCAGGGGAAGGCACGAGGCATGTTTTTGTGGAAGCAAGGGAAATCCCGGTGGGATCTCCGACATCGTGTTACGCATAAATGAGATGACAGAAGGACGAGAGTAGGGGGAAGCCCCTAGACTCGGAATAAGTATGCATACTCACACATGGAATCAAAGATTCAAGACTTGAACAAGCGTTAATGGTCAAGTGCCTCAAAATCAAATGGACCCTTCTAGAATAAGATTAGTGTTTTAGTTTTGATTAGATAAGCTTGACAAATCATTTGGAAAAAAAATTAGATCGTGACAAATTGACATAAAAACATCGTTGGGCAAGTGTTATGATTCGCGCCGCAGTTTGACCTCATTTGGTGAGAGGCCTTCGTCTTCGCTTTATTGTTGCGCTTTTGAATTTATTGCAATCTCTGGAGCCTATCTGACTTTGGTTTCCAGGCCCCCTCAGTGTAAGGGGTTGGTAGAGCACGTTGCTCTCCAACAAAAGTCACCAATCGTTGTCGTTGATGGTACATGTCCAAAGTCGAATGATCGATATCTTCTTTAGTGCAGGATTGGCCTCATATGTGCGGTGCTCCTTGAAACTGATGATGTGTCACAAGAGATTGTCTGACCCTCGGTCCATGTCTCATCTTCGTGTAACCAGTGATGAAGTCTTCAGTATGAATTTCCAACTGCTGTCGTTGAGGGCGTACACATAAACGTGAAGTGTCGGGATACCCTTTTCCAAAACAATTGAATTAAACAATAAAGCAAATAGAATATGTACAAGAATAAATAAAACAATGCTTTCTTTTCTTTTTGTTCTTTTTTTTTTTTTTTGCACTCAAGAAGAAACATAATAACTTCTGAAACATAACATTTTTACAAGACACAAATTTACAAAATGCGAGAATTTACAATGCATCATACATAAAAGAAAATCGCTGCCACTTTGCACTGGCATAGGCATGATAATCTTCGGCTTTTCCATTGATTGGCCTCTCTGAACATGCCCTTGATTGCACCCTGAAATCTTCGTTTGTCGGGTGACTTTGTCGATTGCCTTGTGAATTTCGTTGATTGCCTTGGCCCTAGTTTCATCTAAATTAATCACAGTCTAAAATTTGTTCAGATTTCATTGATTGCTTTTAATGTGTGAGATTAATTGTTTGCAGGACCAGATCTACAAGATACGCGATTAAGAAGGCATTTGGTGTAAGGCAAGTTCATTGACTTAAAACATACTCCCTCCCGTCCCACTCGAATTAGGATTCTGGTCAATCTAATTATACTTTGACCAATAATTTGAAGAAAAATAATGATGCTAATAAAAAATTTAAAATTTTTATTGTATCACGGTTACTAATAAATTCAATAACTGTTTTAGATTTTCATTAAGATAATTATTTTTCTATCAAATTATGGTCAAAGTAAAATTAGATTGACCAGAATCCTAATTCGAGTGGGACGGAGGGAGTATATTACATGACATGCAAGAAAATAAAGCACGAAGACAAAGACACACTCTAGACTTAGAAGACAAAATAGGTTTGATCACATTACTAAGCGATATGCAAAAGGGACATGATTAGGAGTGGGTGGTGAGCCCAGTCACAAGCAAAAATAGATCTAGACATTAGAAGCAAAATATCTTCAAAGTAAGCAAAAGTGTCGGAGCCTTGCAAGCTAGCAAACCAAAAGTCCATCCATTATTACCTACGCCTTCAGAGTGAAAAGTAGCAGCCTCGGGATTCAGTGAGCCCCAAGGAAAAACATTCCCTTATCAAAGTCAAGTTTGAGGTTTTACCGACCACCTTTTATCGATGAGGTTCTGAATTGCATTCTTGAGAGACCAGCATGAATCTGTATCATGTCCCGGATATCTGTGGTATTTGCAGTACTCCAGGAAGTCCCAACCTTTAGGCAATGGCTTGGGTGATCGATATTTCTCCTTGGGTTCAAAAGTCCATGAGCAACCAAAACGCGCAAGATTTTAGACATTGGGGCACCAAAGTTGTTAAACACCCGATTTGCTGCCGATGTGGGATTCTCTTGACCTCTCATTCAATGGAGGTTTTGGATGGCATGCCGAAGAGAGAGAAACAATTGTTGGGTGTCATGGCCATTGATGGATGATTTGGCAGTAGGCAGTAGACTCCCATCGCTTGGGCAGGTTGTTCGGTGGCTTGTATCATTCCATCGGTTTTTAGAAAGCCTTTGTTCGTGAAGTCATGGAAAACCGTAATCATTGGAGCATCAAGCTCCATCAAGATCCTATCATGGCGGCTAAACCTCCTCAAACTAAACTTATCCCTCCTTAGAGCACAAAACGCCAGAATTTGGGGAGTATTCTTAAAAGTTAAGTTCTGGTTGCGAGACTTTGAGAACGAAGACTTTGTATCATGTTCACTCTCGGTCATAAACATTGCATTTTCCATTGAGGATTTTCCTTTCCCAAACCAAAGTACGAGGAGTGGGTTTTGTATCAGCGTGTTGGGCCATCTTAAAGAAGGAGATAAAGTTGGGGATGCTATCTTGAGTGGGGTTGGACAGTGTATGGTACTGGTGAGAGGCTCCATCCTTGGTCAAGGTGGCTATTTCTTGTGGTTGAACATGGGATGCCATGGTTTTTGGAACAACAAGTGAATGGGAGTCTTTAAGTCCCAAGCGGTCTTCATTCTGCAAGAGGGCTGTCACATGGTACATCATTTCCTCTTGATGCCCTTGGAAGATACTCATCATGTATTCTGCCTGGGATTTCAATTGCTTCCCTAAACCATTGCTCCATTTCATACCCCGGCTCAAAGTCGGATGAGCCCTCAGTCGAGTTGATGATGTCTGTTCTTTGTTGCCATGATTGAATGAAGAAAACCGGAGTGGAGATTTGATCAAATTGATGCTTGGAACGGACCTTGAATTTCGTGCTAGAGAACAAGAAGAATTCTCCCTCTACAAGACGGATGAAAAAGGAAACCTATTTTAGATTTTTGGGAAGAAGTTTTATGTGCAAAATGGGGAAAAATATGAACTAAAAGAGCTAAATTTTTTTGTTGTTTTTTTTTTAATTTCAAAATTTGAAGCGCAAGCAACGCAAAAACCTATGAAAGCCGGACAAGCACCTTGCTTTGTTTTGACACGTATTCCAATTGAATCCTGGAATAGTGGATACCGTCTCCAAAGTATAGGACAAACGTTTTTCACTTGTACTATTGGCGTCCAAGCCCCTAGCGAAGGGCCTATACTCTTTCTGGGATCCACCCATTCGGCTACGGTCTATGTGAGGGTCTTGGCAATTTCAAGTCAATCCAAGAATTCCACATGATATCCACAATTGAAGGGAACTCATAGAATTGAAGGGAAATTGCTAGACAAAAATCGTCATGAAGTCAAGGACGTGTCATTTTGAAAACATGGACTCGAGGCTTCGAAAGGGAAGGCTAGGCTTACACCCATCGCAACGACAAGTAGGCGCGCTTTGGGGTGAGAATGTCAAAACCGGACAATATCGGGAAGTCTATGAGATCCTCTATGTCCCCGGGTAACACTCCTAAGGTTTGTACGGTTCTACATCGCTAGTTCAAAAATGTGTATGGTGTGAGGTATCTATACTTTGAAAAGATTATTGAAAGCAAGAAAGAAAAAATAAAATCTTTTTTTGTTTTTTTCATTTTTTCCATTTTTTGTTTTTAATTTAAAGGGCACATTCACCACACACACACACACACACACACACACACACACACACACACACACACAACCACACACACAACATAGTAGATATATATATATATATATAATATGTATATATATATAAATAATATACACAGGAGGTAAAAGAAACGCCCCTACAAAAAAGATGTTAGCATAAATATATACAAACAAGGCGGAGCATATAATCATGGCATGCACAAAGTCACCACTGAGAGAGCCCGCGCTCGAAGCCACACCGAAATGATCGTTTGCGAAAGCGATTCGGGCGCTGCGCTTCGTGCTAATGCGATTTTGGAAATACGCTCGGTTTCACACAATGGTTTCCTCTCGAAGTTTTTAAACATTGCAAGAGTCGTCACCTCGCTTTATTTTAGGAAAAAACGAAGACAAAACCTTTTATTTGAGAAAGTGGGTTCGGGGGCTAAGTTACGAGAAGAGAATGGGTTAGGCACTCTCGTCGCCCGTGATGGTCTCTAGAATTCATTGCCTCTAAGTTCATTTATTCCTTTTTTTTATGCCTTAACAAAATGGTGATTTTATATACAAAGAGTATTCCTATTCTAGGTTATTTTTGCTTAAACTCACAAAGAGAGTCGGTTTGGTGGACTCTCACTGTTGTGGAATAATCCCTCCCAACACCCAAGCAAATCGCAAGAATCACCGCACCACAAACAAGCACAAGAAATATAAAGCAAAGCAAAAGTCAAAAGAACACAAGAAATTGTTTTACCCAGTTCGTCAATATGTTTGACTACGTCTGGGGGCACTACCAAGCTAGGATCTTGCACTATAATATGATAAATCTGAGTTACAATGAGTATGGGGGCGGAACATTGCTTATATATGCATCCTAGAATAAAACCTAACCCTAGACGGATAAAGAAACCCGAAATCTGGCCCAAAAAACGACCCAGTCCAGACCTGTCCCGACACTTGGGCGGTCGCCCACAATGCCTCTGGGCAGTCGCCCAAACCTAGTGCGAGTCTGATGAACCGTCTAATAAAGTGGACGGTCGCCCACCTTGACCCTGGGCGTTCGCCCAAACCATCAGTCCCTCGACATGATTTCCTTCTCAGCTCCATTCGCTAGTTCCAGGTTGGTCCTCTATTCAACAATCTCCTACCTAGAGATCAACCACATATAAGCCCCGTATCCGTTCTTCAACTCATAGTGCCATCCTCGATCATGGTAGTGCCTTCCTCCTCTCCTATTCTCCAAGCCCAATTGAAGCTATACATAGCTTCAACTTTTCAAGGTTTACAACCTTGGTCAACATGTCAGCCGGGTTCTCTGATCCCAAAATCTTCTCCAGCCTTAAGATCTTCCTCTTCAAGAGATGTCTGATGTAGTGAAACCTCAGCTCGATGTGCTTTGTCCTAGAATGAAACGCTGGATTCCTTGCTAGATGAATTGCACTCTGACTGTCACTGTAGAGAGCATTACCACTTCGCGTCTTCCCAAGTTCACCCAAGAAGTTCTACAACCATACCATCTCTTTACTTGCCTCTGTCACTGCCACATATTCTGCTTCTGCAGTCGACTGAGCCACATCTTCTGCAATTTAGGAGCCCAGGAGATAGCCGTACCACCTAATGTAAACACATAACCCGTAGTACTTCTCCTCTTATCAAGATCACTTGATGCCAAATCCGCATCAACATAACCGCTATACACGACCTCCTTGCTTGAGAAATATAGAGACTTACCAGCAATACCCTTTAAGTAACGAAGGATCCATTTAAATGCTTCCCAATGTTGCTTCCCTGGGTTGCCCATATACCGGCTGACTACTCCACCGCTGTTTCAATGTCGGCCTTGTATACACCTTTCATACATTAGACTCCCCACTACCGAAGCATATGGAGTCCTTTCCATCTTGTCACGCTCTTCCTTGCTTAGGTGAGTCCTTCTCGGATAGCTTGAAGTGCATACCCATGGTGTACCCGTTGGCTTTGCCTCTTCCATGCAAAATCTTGCCAAGACCTTCTCGACGTACTCTGCTTGTGAAGAGAACTACCTTACCCGACTCCCTATCCCGGTCCAATCCGCATGCCTAAGATTTTTTTCTGGCCTCCCCCAAATCCTTCATCTCGAACCGCTCTGACAACTGGACCTTCAATCTTTTTACCTCTCTACTACTAGAGCCCGCTATTAGCATGTCATCCACATATAATAGCAAGATTAATGTACCCGTTGTCAGTGTTCTTGAAGTAGCACAATGATCCCGCCCACATCTGATAAAATCATTTCATGCATGAATCCATCAAACTTTCTGTACCACTACCTAGGAGCTTGTTTAAGGCCATACAAGCTCTTAGTCAACCTGTAAACTAGTTCCTCTTACCGTTACCTTAGACAAGTATCCCTCTGGTTGTTTCATGTAAATTTCTTCCTCCAAATCACCATAAAAAAAAGCCGTCTTTACATCCATCTATTCCAGCAACAAGTTATCTGCCACTACTATCCCAGAACCATTCTGATAGTGGTCATCTTCACAATAGGAGTGAAGACCTCAGTGTAGTCAATACCATTACTTTTGCTGAAACCCTTTACAACCAACCTTGCCTTGTAAAGTTTACAGACCTTTGCCTCCTCCTTGATCCTGTAATCCACTTGTTATGCAATGCTTCTTCCTCTTAGGTAGTTTAATCAACTCCCAAGTTTTATTGGCCTTCATGAGTCCATCTCATCATCCATCGCAGCTTTCCACTTATCACAAAGTGCACTACGAACAGCCTCCGCATAACACTCTGTTCACCACTAATCTTTAACAACAAATAGTAATTCGAAGGAGAATACCTATCAGGAGATCCATGCAATCTGCTGGATTTGTGCAGCGAAATATCTGGTTCTGGAGTATGTGGTTCATCTTCAGTGACGCCCCTGATCATGGTCATCATAAACCGT